>PVIJ01022015.1:0-17164 GCA_004024925.1 Scalopus aquaticus
CCCACCCTCCCCTTCCTCTTCTTCCTCCTCTTCCTCCTCCTCCTCCCTCCCTCACCCTCCCTCACCCTCCCCGTCCTTCTTCTCTCCTTCCTCTTCCTCCCCCTCCTTCCTCTCTCCTCCTCCTCCACCCCGCTCTTGCTGGGTTTGTGCAGGTCTTCTTGGACACACTCAGTCTTCCTAGGTCTTCATCTGCAGGGCCGTGCCCCCCTCTGCCGCTGCGGTGCCCAGGCGGCTCCCGCAGTGCCGGCGGTCGGTGCTGTGTCTGGGCCGCCCGGCTGGGCTGGGCGCGTGGCTCGCGTGGCTCGCGGGGACGAGGCGCTCCGTTGATGACGTCACTGAGCCATAGGGCTGGGCGCGTGGCTCGAGGATGAGGCGCTCTGTTGATGACGTCACTGAGCCATAGGGTTGGGCGCGTGGCTCGAGGATGAGGCGCTCTGTTGATGACGTCACTGAGCCATAGGGCTGGGCGCGTGGCTCGAGGACGAGGCGCTCTGTTGATGACGTCACTGAGCCATAGGCAGCCATGACTGGCCACCCCCGGCAGTGGCCACACACCGGACGGCCCAACGTCAGTGCAGCCCCGGCCCTCACCGCCTCTCCCCTGCTGCTCCGTGACCTTCGAGCGCGGCAGCCGGCCTGCTGTGTGCTTGGCCCGTGGCCCGCAGGACGAGCGTCTGGCTCGGTGCGCGGCCCCCAGCCCTGCCCCTGGCCCCCGGCGGTGTCTGACCCCCGCGGCAGACGCCGGGGCTGTCGGGGAGCGCTGAGCGCGTGCTCGCTCCTCGGGCGCACGCCCCACCTCGGCCTCTTCGCTTCTTAAATAAAAGCGGGTTTTGGCCTCGTTACCACGGGGAGAAGGGCGGGCGGAGGGGAGGAGGCCCAGGGAGTGAGATTTCCCGTTTCCTTCCGTCCGCCCTCCCGTCCGGGCCTCTCGGCGCCCCGGGCCCCCGGCTTGTCAGAGCGAGCCGTGCGGACGCCTGCGGTGGCCCTGCAGCTGTCCCCAGGGCCCTCGTCCCGTGCAGCCCCCTCAGGCGTCCGCCCAGCTCGCCCCAAAGGGCAGGGGCCGGGCCCTTCGCTGCTCAGAGGCCGACTCAGCGCTGCCCAGACGCCGACCTGGCCTGGCCTCCACCTGTGTCCTTGTAGAGCCCTTGGGCGCCACAGCACTCAGACGAGGTGAACGGGAGTGCACGCCCACTTCACACTGGAGTGTGCTCCGGGACGTGTTTGCATCTGAAACGGAAGAGCTGAGCTGGGCATGTGACCCTGTATTTGTTACAGGGCAGGAGGGGGGCACCCCCGAAACCCCCAGACATGCCCTGTTCTAAATGGGCTCCACCGTCCACCGCATCAGCACAAAACACATAGGACCTTTTGTAGAAAGAAACCCCGATACAACTAGAAAAGACAGAGAAGAAAAAGAATGTATTTTCTAAGTCAAGCACCCAATGTTATCCAACTTCTCGTGGGTAAAAGTCCACCCAAACGGCATTGGCCCAAAGCAAGTCTCCAGAGCCCGCCACAAGTCTAGAACAGCTTTTGGCAGGGACCCACACATAAGGGTCAGGAAGACAATTCTGAGAGGAACAGAACACAATCAAAACCAAAATCAACACAGCCATCGTTAACCTCCCCACGCGTCTCTCACCCGCATCTATTTCAATCAGCCCAGGCCAGTGCAGCTTCTTTACAGGTCTCTCTGTGCTCCTTGGGCTCTTCTGCTCCATCCTTCTTCCGTCTCCTCCTGTCTTCTGTGTGTTCTGTCTCCTCTGTGTGTGTCCTCTGTGTGTCTTCTCAAGCTTCTTATACCCTGCTCAGTTCCGCCCTACCTTGGGTGGGACAGAGAACCTGGGACACACCCTTTCTCCTGGGGACCACCCTGTTACATATTCACCCATGAGGCAGACACCATTAATACCTCAAACAAAAGCGCCTTCTGTTGGGACGTGCTTGCTGCCACTGCTCTGCCCAGGGCGGGTTAGAGCGCTGCGGACAGTGGGGCGTGCGTGGCCGCCTAAGAGGCGTACCCCCAGACGTGCCAGGCCCTGGGGTCGGGCGGTGAGGGAGACGAGCTCCACTGGGGAGTCAGATGCCCTGCGCTTGGCCACAACCTCCCCTGGCACGTGGCACCTGTGGGTGTGGAGTCCGGACCGGTGGCTCGAAGAGCGCACCGCTGGAGGGGGGCGGAGAGGCAGAGACCAGACGGGAGCTGGCTCTCCCCTGCAGGCGTCACCTGTGCCTGCCGAGATTCTAATCTCAGAAATCTGGTACAGGGTGGGAGAGGCTAGGCTAGATGTCAGGCTTCAGGCTACGGACCGAACTTAGGGTGTAGCCAAAATGGCTGCAACAGACAATTCAGCAGTGATATGGTGATGAGGATGGTGGTGGCGGCAGTAAGCAGGTGCTGATGGTGCTGACGGTGGCGGCGGTGATGACGACCATGGTTTGATGGTGCCGAAGGAGCAAACGGCGACACGAGGAGCCCGGTGCCAGCTCTGCTAACAGGGCGGTGCCGGTGTCACAGCCAGTGGCGGTGACGTCAGTGGCAGCCGACGGAGGGCTGACAGTCAGTGGCCTCTCTGGCGAGCGGGTGAGGTCATCACATCTGGAAGGACACGGCGTGGGGCTGCAGCAGGGGCTGGTGCTGGGCCCCTGCCTGTCCTGCTGAGCGGTGGGCGCGGCCTGCAGAGATGAGGGCCTTTGCGGTTTCAGTCGTTTCCACTGTCTAAACATAAACAGCCTCAGGCCCGGGGCCAGGAGGCGATCACGGCCGCCAAATGCGTCACCAGCTGCAGGCCCCGGCTGGGCTGCTTCGGGGCGCAGGCCGTCTTGTCTTGAGCACTTTCAGAGGCCCGACGCTGGGGCTGAATTCCGGGTTGAGGGCGTTCGACCAGCCTCTGTGCTCCGGTCGCAGAGCGGGTATGAGGCGGGTGGGGTGAGACCGCAGGTGCCCCATCCCCACATGTGCTCTTTGCTGGCCAGGAAGTCCTGGGTGATACTGCAGATGGCGGTGGGGTGTGCAAAGGAAGGTTGGGGTGCTGGCAGAGACGTGCGCCCCGTTCCTCTGAGGTCCCTCTCGTGACCACTTCGTCCCTCCTGCGCTGACTCGGGCCTCGGACACCACGGCCATCGTCGCTCCGCCTCTGGCCCCAGGGCCCCAGCACGGCGAGGCAGCTGCGTGGGGCTCCCACTGGACTCTGGAGGGTCAAGACGGGGGACGGGGCATTTACAAATCCGTAAGGAAGGGCAGGACGCGGTGACAGCGCGGCCCAGCGCCGGCCTCTGCGTTGGCTCTGCTAAGCGGCTGCCCCCCTCCTTGTGGGGACCTGAGCGCCTGGCTCGGCCCCTCACTGTGCCCAGCCCCCCACCGCAGCCCTGGGGGCGGAGGTCGGCGCACTGACCTCGACCGCGAGACGCTGCGCATGGGACTAGGAAGGTCACGGCAGACGGCAGACCGCAGAGGGGCCGGGAACGGGCCACACCAGCCGTGCCGCCCAGGCCTGCACCCGGGGAGGGGCCGCCCGCAGGTGCTGCACCCGCCTGTGTGTGGCTGGGCCCACCGCGCTGTCCCTGGGGCGGCTCGCTCCCTCGGGGTCCCTACCCAGGCGCCCCGAGAAGTTTGCAGGGCTGGATGCTTTTAGTCAAACGGCGTTGCTTTGCCGTGTTTCCCTGACTGTGATTTCGGGGTAGGCATGCCCAGACCCTGCACACCCAGCTCGCCCTCTGCGAGGCTCGGTGCGCCCCCTCGCAGCCCCTTCTGCTCCCCCTGCCCGCCCAGAGCCTCCTGTTTTCCACAAAGTCTGAGAGCTGCTCTGCTGTT
Organism: Scalopus aquaticus; assembly: GCA_004024925.1. Lineage (NCBI taxonomy): Eukaryota > Metazoa > Chordata > Mammalia > Eulipotyphla > Talpidae > Scalopus > Scalopus aquaticus. Next base: position 3,815 of record PVIJ01022015.1, read on the forward strand.
CTGCCATCCGACGCTCTGGCGGTGTCTATTCCGCAGCTGAGGGAGGCCCTCGGGAGCTCCCCGACATGCTCTGATCATCTCACTGAGCAGCGGCACCTCGAGACCCGCCCATCTTGCCCCAAGGGGCACACGTGCGTCCTTTTGAGTGCTGCGTAGTATTCCAGCACGCCCCTGTCCGTGCTCTGGCGTTGGGCTGTGTGTGACTCTTTCCCTGTTAGTGCTTCCACAGCCTTTGGGCAAATGCCTGGTGGGTGTGTGGATAGACGGGGCTTCCATATTTAGTCTTTGAGGACCCACCATGGCATTTTCCACAGAGGCTGCACCAGCGCTCGCCCTCCGGAGGGGGAGGGGTCCCTTCTCGCCACACCTGGAGGGTCTGTGCTGCTTTGGTCAGCGTCAGTCTTACTGACACTTTCTCAGCCCTACAGAGCGCTGCTGCTCTGTCCGTCTCCAGGGACCCTGCCGTGGAACCAGCTCCTTGGTCCCAGTGGGCAGTGTCCTGGGCTCCCTGGGGTGAAGAGCTGCAGGTGCAGGTCTCTGGGGTCCTGCTGGCCAGTGCCCCCTCGCCCCATTGCACCCACTCGTCCCGAACGCTCAGGCGTCTTAGCCAAGCCCCTCGCGGCCGGACCGGGCCCCCAGAGCCGACTGTCCTGCTCTCACAGCTGTGTCCACTCGGGCAGTGTCCTGGGAACGCGACATTCTGAGTCAGGCTCCGCCGCACCCAGATGCGCTCGTGGGGGAAGAGCTCCCTCCGAGGCTTCCTCCGGGCGGATGCCGCGTTGAGACCCATGGACTTGGCCTACCTGGAGCTCCCAGGAGACCCAGGGGGCGGCTCTGAAACCCGACCCCGCAGCCGACGAGGACGCCAAGGCCAAGGGGCCTCCAGGGCAGCCCCTTGGGAGGGCGCGGGGGCTGCCCACAGAGCCTGGCGCCCCTCCCGGCAGGCGCCCTCAGGCCTGCCAATGCTCTGCCGGGGGGGCCCCCAGCTTGCGGGAGGGGCGGATGGTCGGTGTCGGCGCCGAGTCTCCAGGTGCCGAGGGACGCGCTCCCCCCGCCCGCCTCTCGTCGTCTTGCAAGTCTGGCACGTTTTGCTTAATAGACGTAACCGGCATCAGACAGGCGGGAGAAGCACAGAGATTTCCTGCGGGACACCCCTCTCCGCCCCCGGACGTCCGTCTGTCCAGCGCTGAGGGTGCCCCTGCGTGCCGCTCACGCTGCCTCCAGAAAGTCTAGCAGGTTCTTCTCTGCCTAGTTTCAGTTTCTTGACTTTGGATGATCAACAGGTGTCAGGTTTTTCCAAGCCTTTCGATTTCCACACTTACAGAAATGATCTTTTTTGTTCAATCTGTCGCTCTAGCGACTTACCCAAATAAAGCCCCCAGCACTCCACTAGCTGTCACTGCAGACGCCCGCCACCCCCAGGAAGGTGACAACCCGTTTTCTTTCAGCCTCCCTCGTGGGGGCCCCGCCAACACCCTAACCTTCGTTCTCCTGTGGGAAATCTATTCCCCCAATTGCTTTTGCACGTCATGCATTTTCGCTGTGATTTATGGGGGTGAGAACTTGTGCTGCCCCGGCTGGGGGCTTCTGCACTGTGAGGAACCTCAGCTTAGTCTAAACAAACCTGAGTCTCTTTGGGCAAAGGCAACATGCCCCTGGTGCTGTCTTTCGTCCCAGGGGCTGTCTCTGCCTCCCGGCCCTCGCGCTGCCGCATGTCTTTGGATCCTATTTCGAACTCACCATCCCTGCACTAGACTGTGCGTGCTTTAATCTCTACTCCGGGTCATTCATTTCATTTCAATCACGTTTAATCTGCTGCATCACGGGCCCATTAAGTTTTTTTGTAATTTCAGTGGGTATGTTTGGTAATAGCTGGAAACAGTCTGGTTCTTTAAAAGCTCTGAGGGTGGAGGGAACAGACTCATCTACTCTGCTTGCCTCCTGGGGGCAGGTATGTTTTGTCGTTTTTTACGGAGAACACTTCCTAGGGGAAGGTCGCCAGTGCGGCCTCCGTCGGCAAAGTGGCCCCGTAATGTGGCTTCCGGGGACTGGCCGGTGCTGTGGGGTCTTCGGCTTTGCTGGACAACCCCCCCACCACGTCCCTTTCCCCCTGGAGCGCCGCCCCCAGCTGACTCCGCCCGCTGCACTCTGGAGCCTTCCCGGCGCCTGGTCCTGGCCAGTCGCTCTCCCTGCTCACAGAGCGTGTCGGGAGGGACACTGGGCGCTTAGCTCCGGAATGCACAGCCAGCGGGGCCTGCCTGGCCTCGCCAGGGACACCCGCCCGCGCTCCCTCTGCCCTCGGGCAAGCGCATCTCGGAGTGGAATTAGGGTCAAATCAGACGTGGGGGGCACACCCCAGCAGCCCGGCGGCAGACACTTGAGGCCGTCCATTCTGGGGCTCCCTCGCCCCTCGCCTGTCCAGTGCAGCGGCCACGGGGTGTCGGCCCCAGGACTGGCACTGCCCAGCCACACGTCCTCACCGCTCCCCGCTGCCGAGCTCCCTGAGCCCGGACCCCAGAGCGTCGAGCAGGGGTGCTGGGCTCTGCCGGTGCCCATGACAGGTCACGTCATTCTCTGGTTAACGGGGCGTCTCTGGGCCCTTCTTGTGGCTGGACGCTCCAGCTGTCCTTTGTGTCGGGGGCCGGGCGGGAAGGTGAGTGACTCGGCCGTTCACCGCAGGCGGGGCGGGCCGGGGGGGCTGCTTCTGGCTCTGAAGCCGCGCAGTGTAGACGTGGCCACACAGGCGTGGCTGGTCCCTGATCCAGGCTGCCCTTCCCCGCCCCGCACCCACCTCGGTCCTCGGGGGGTCGGCGCTCGTGGCCCTGGGGCAGGGGAAGAGGGGGCAGGTGGACGGAAGCCGGCAGCATCCCGGGCCCTGTCAGCGAGGGCAGGAGGTGGAGTGTGAGTTTAAGGGACTCCCCAAAGTTCCGAGGTCTCGCAGAGAGGGACGAGTGTGCCGGGAGAGGAGGCAGGAGCCCCACTCGCCCCGCACCCCCGCCCAGGGCCCGTCAGCGCAAGAACACACGAAGGATTCTCTGGAAAGTTCTCGTCTTCAAGATAATGAATTCGGGGTGAAGTTTTGAGCTGAGATGGAAACGCGGAAGGCCCGGCACGTGCTGAGATGAGCCTCGGGCTCGGGAGCTGGGCCGAAGGGCCTCGGCGGGAGGCTGCAGCGGAGAGCAGGCATTGGCCGCTGTCTCCCGCCCAGGGGATGCCACGCGCCGGGCAGCCGGAGGTGGCCCCTGCTGTCAGAGGTGGCTCCAGCCCCCTCGCCGCGCGCTGCAGAGACGGGGCAGCTGGAAATCGGCAAAGCTGCCCTCGCGTTTGGCCACTGGACACTCTCTGGGGACCGCGCCGGGGAGCCTCGGCGAGCGGGGCGGGTGGACTTGACTTGCGGGGTGCGAGACGGGAGCCGGCGTCCGAGGCAAGTGCGGCCGGGGAGTCTCTTTAACACTCTGTGCGCCGGCGCCCTTTAAATTCAGCAGCCCTGGGGCCGGCCGTTTTCTGTGCCGCCGCATGAACTGTAGAAGCATTCAGTAAACACACACAGCTCCTGAACTACTGGATACTACAAAAACTGTAATACCTCTCATAAAACACCTGACACTTTCCCCAAAACAATGAGTAAAGCTTCTAGACTGAGTACGGTCAAAGAAATAGCCCCTAATAGTTCCAAATCAATCCACCGTGGTGTGAAAAACCAGAGACCAGATGAACATGTATTAATACGTGAGCGGCCGCCTGATGCTAGTGGCAAAAACACGCACTAACACGTGAGCGGGCCACAGAGTGTTAACAAGCGTGATTTGACGCTGTCAGCAGGCTTGGAGGGGCGGCGGCGAGGGAGCGGGCAGAGAGCGGGTGTCGATGCGGAGGCGTCGATAGGGCGCAGCAGGACTCAGAGGCCAGTCGGTGGAGACCGCGGAGTCAGCTGGGGGGACCGTGGGGAGGAGAGCGGGGGGAGGGCCCCGGAGACCCTCGGCCGGCTGAGCAGCCAGCGCTGGAGTCCAGGAGACCTTCAGGTTAACCGGGCACAGGGCAGGACTGACTGCGCCGAGCAGGACGGAGCGAGGCTGGCCAAGGAAGCAGGCTCACTCGGCTCGCGCGTCCGTGCTGGGCCCACCAGCCAGGGCAGCATCCAGGGAAGCAGGTTTTGAGGTTGCTAATGTGCTTGCTTTGGATGCACTGAGTTTTTGGCCACTGAGGCAGAGGGATGAGATGTCCAGGGGAAACCAGTCTGTGGCCTGCAGCTGAGGGCTGGTCTGTGGCAGCTGCTGGTGCGTGGGTGATGGTCGCGTCCAGACGGAGCTGAGAGCTGGCAGGAACGTACCCCGCGGGGCCGAATGAGGAGCACGAGGCCAGGGAGTGAGGGCGGAGAAGGTGAGGGAGAGGCTGAGGCAGAGGGGCCACTCGGAGACGGAGAAGCCGACCGAATACCAACCTGTCCTGGGCTGTATTTTTTCCCAACGATGAAACACCAGGATCGACTCTTTCTCGTGGTCCATTAGGACACATTTTGCTCAGTTTGTTTTCCCACCTGGGAGTGGTGTTTGGGGCAGCAAGTTTTCCCATTTGCATTTTCTCAGACAAATTTTTTTTTAAAGATTTATTTATTTATGCATACAAGCTGGGGTACAGGCCAGAGGCGTGGGGCGGTGAGAGGGTTCCCCAGAGACAGCGGGGAGCAGCACAGGCAGATCGACGGAAATACGCTGCTGAGGGGAGCAGCGGGCGAGGCAGGAGAGGTCTGCTGTGCCCTGTGGGAATCTCCCTGGCCGGGCGTCGAACTCGCATCTCCGCCGCCCACAGCTCCGTAGCACAGCATTTAACCACTGCGCCACCAGGGAGGCCCTTCTCAGACAAATTTGACGGCGTTGGGAGAGACCAGAGTAACACATTCAGGAACGTCTAAAAAATGCACTCGGAAAAACGGCTCGAGGCAACCTCGCTGCGTCTCAGCCCTCGCTGTGTGCTCCCCCTCGACGCGAAGTCTTTAGACTCTGTCTCTAAAGAGAGACATAAATAAAGGTCTTCGTCTCTCAAAGGAACACGGCTGTCCGTGCCTGTCCCAGCCACGCGGGTCTCGATGCCTTTCGGGATAAGACACCTTGCACAGGAAAGCGCGAAGCCTGTGTTCTTGGGCGTCTGCTTCCCCGGCCCCGTAGCTCTGCTGGCTCTGACTTGGGAGAGGTTCTGTGGGCCGGAATGACACTCGACTGTCTCATCTTGAAGCAGCGGACATCATCTCCCTCCCACATCCGCGCCGTGGAGAGCAGCCCCGAGGCGGGGATCGGCCCCTCCGGCCTCCCGTGGACACCACGGTGCGCTCTGCCTGCAGCCCTCATGCGCACGGCGGCTCCAGCGTCGGCACCTTCCCGCTTCCTGCCTCCCGGGCTGCTGGAACCCCCGAGCCAGTAGTTCTGGCTGCAAACGTGTGCTGGCGCTCCCCACATACACCCCGCCTCGCGTTTTCAGCCTAGCAGTTGGAGCTGGGTAGTCCCCTCGCTCACTTCCTGCCCTTGCCCTGAGATGGCTCATTTAACTTGGCCTTGCTTTTCCTCACTGGCTCCCTCGGAAGGTGTCCACCCAGCTGAATTTCGGGTTTATTTAGGGATCTGTGTCAAGAAACGCAGCTATACAAGCCTGTGGGGCGGGGCGGGGGGTGTGGATCGCCAACCAGAGAATGGACTGAAATCGCCGTTTACAGATGGATCCAGGAAACAGGACTCGGTCCAAGGAAAGACGCTGCCTTGTCGGGAGCTTCACTGGCCGTCAACTTGCAGCGGAATTCGGGAGTTCAAAGACACACCCTTTGCTTAACACTTCGTGTGCCGGCTATTTTCTGTGTCACCACATGACAGGTAGAAGCATTCAATAAAACACGCACAGCTTCTGAACTGGACATATGTTAATGAAATTTTAAATGCACAGAGATTAAAGCTTCTAGACTGAGCACGATCCAAGAAATAGCTCCTAATAGTTCCAAATAAATCCACCATGGTGTGCAAAACCGGAGACTAGATGAACACGTGAATACGTGAGCGGACCACAAAGTGATAAGCAATTTCCAGCCAGTGGTTAGAGGGTGATAGGCCTCAGGCTGAGTCCTGCTTTGTTTGACTTAGGCTCCTGGCTTAAAAGCGGGGTGATGGCACCTACCATGGAGACTGAGGGCCCTCACAGGCAGGAGCTGGCCTGCTGCCCACCGCCGGGTGCCCCCCGCTGCCCACATCATCGCCCCCTGCCCCTGTCACCGCCAGCACTGTGGACGGCCCCTACTGTCACCCCAAGGGCTTCTTCCAGCTGGCTGAGCTGTGAGTGTCCCCGGCCCCCAGCTCGCTGCCCTGACTGGCTTGATGAGGGATTTATCGGCCTGTCTAGGGAGTTGCTGGAAGTTTATAGGGAAGGGGCCCAGTTGCTCAGAGGAAATCTCTCCGCCTCTGATTTTAAAACAGCTCATTTTTCTCTGGATTTAAACTGGATGTATTATTTACCTGTTGTTGTGTTAAAAAAAGAAAAATAACTGCCCCAAAGTAATGGTCAAGACGGCCAGCGTCGGCGGCCTCGCAGCATCTGCGGCTGGGCTCAGGACGTGTCCAGGCCGGCTGTGACCTCTCCGAGGCGGCCCGAGGCTCGCGGGCCGTGGCCCAGAGCCCGCAGCAGCCAGCCTGGGGGAGGAGCCTTGCCCGCTCCCCCCTCCGCAGGGCGCCTGAGCTGCCGCGGGACACGGCCTCTTCCCCAGAACCCGCGACCCGAAGGGCACGGCCGGAAGCCGCCCCGTGTCGCCGTGTTAGAAGCCCGAGCGCAGCCCCGGGGCCGCCAGCGCCTGCCCCCTCCCCGCCCTCCTCCTCCTCTGCCCCTGGGCCAGCGTCCTGTCTTGGCAAAGAGGGTCTCGTCTGCCGAGTGACTATGAGCGTCAGTGGGGTCACGGCACAGGGCGCCTTGGGGAGAAGAGCTCAGGCCCACCCTAGCAGGCCCGGCCAGCGCCTGCTCTGGCCCGAGGAAGCCTCCCAGCCCCGGCACCGTCCAGCCCAAGTGCAGCTCCTTGGAGAGGCCCCTAGTGGGCACCGCCCAGGCTGCGGGCCCCAGCCCGGGGCCTCCCTCCCCAGCACCCCTCGTGCCTCAGAAATGCTGAGCCGCTTCTTCTGCCCCTTCCTGATTTTGTCCCTCAGAGGCTGTTTCTTCAAACAAAAGCGGCCTTTGGACCATTTCCCCCGGCAGGCCGACGGCCCTCCCTGCAGCAGGCCGCCTGGCCGTGTCTGGCTGAAGGGGCTTCAAGCCTCTGGATGCTCGGGGGGCTGGAGCAGAAGCGCTGTTGTTTACTTTGTACCTGGGTCTGTTTCTACAAATAACTGCACCGCCGTGAGCCCCACGAGTCACTCACGGGCCCAGCGAGGCCGGCGCCAGTGGGACTGGCAGAGTCCTGCTGTTCTCCTCTGCGGCCTGTGTCCGCCGTCCTGCCCGGGGCGGCCCTGCCCCCCACTCCCTCCATCTCCCCTGGCCTCACGCCCCTCTCCCGTCAGCTCTGGAAGGCCTTAAGTCCTAGCGGTAGCTGAAAGACAGTCTCGATGATAGACAAAGAGTTGATTAGATCATCAAAGGAGGCAAGCCCAGGAAACAGTCCAAGAGAGATTACTGAGCTAGGCCTGTTCCAGCAGGAGTCTGAATCAGTTTACATAGGAAGGAACAGTGAGTCATTGACATTAAGAATGTAATTACCCCTGACAGGAGGGGCTTCCGGCGCTCAGCTGTCCTGGCCTGAAGATGAGCTGATGCTGGCAAGGGCCTGCCAGGCTTAAACGCCTCCCCGAGCGGCGCCCACGGACAGGCACAGCTGGGGCCCGCAGAGCAGCTCCTCTGCCGGCTCCTGGGGCGCAGCGGGGACGGGAGGACTGGCTCCCCGTGGGCAGCAGGGGTCCTATGCAGGCCGCAGGGCAGAGCCGCTGACTGCCAGGCTGTGCAGGGAGCTTTGCTCTCTTGCCTGCCAGGGAGGAAGCGGTGGGGGGCGGTTCACCCCGTCCCTGAACACTTAGGGCGCCAACCCTCAGAAGTTTCTCGGGTAGAGGAAAGGGAAGTGAACCGTGGTTCTCCAGAGAGGCCTTTATGGTTCTGTCCCTGCATGGGGGTGCTCTCCCCAGAAAGCTGGGGTGCAGGGCTGAAGGATGCCGGGGCCTCTCTGCTTCTGTGTTCCCCTTCCCTCCTGTACCCCCTGCATTCTATCCATGGCATGTATAGGTTAGGGGTAACCTGCCCCCAGAATTGGAGGGGTATAGTGCTACGGGGCAGCTCTTGAAAATGGGGGGGCATTGCAGAGACTGAAGGGGCTCCATCTCCCCCCGCCCCACATGAAGCGGCCTGGACGACGAACCCCAGTGTGCTGTGAGCTGGGGGCAGCGGGTGGGGCTGACAGCCCTCGTGTGCCGTGAGAGGGGGCGGTCCCCCTCCTGCTCCTGGGCTCCGCCCCGGCACTGCTGGGAGGAGGCGGGGTGAGAGATGGGGTGGGGGGCTGCTCCCGCTCTGGCCGAGACGCCGCAGCCTTGCCTGCCTTCCTGGGGTCGTTTGCCCTGTTTGGGACTGTGCATCTCCTCTCTGTCCCAGCTCTCGGAGACCTGCCTGCCCCTTTTCTGTTATTCCCCCAAAAGGTGCCCTAGACTGCAGCAAGCTTGGGGCCTAGTGGCCCCACATTGGGCCAGCCCTGTTTGGCTTGGAATTTGCCCACAAGGGGCTGGGTCATTTGGGGAGTTGTGTTGAGAAACTGTTATGAGGAATCCCCTCTCTTCTCTCTGTCTCTATTCGCAATCCGCCACCCTGGAAGTCTGCTCCCTTTGCCTTGTACATACTGACGGCTGGACCCTCTTAGGGTGCGTACCCCGCAACAGTTTGGGGTCCCTGGTTGCTCTTCAATCATATGCTAACAGTAGGAGCGTGCAGATGTGTGTGTGTGTGTGTGCGCGCGTGTGCGTGCGCGTGTGCATGTGCGTGTGTGGTGGCGGCAGTGACCTAAAATTTGTCCTCATTAGCAAAGCGGGAAATGAGCGATTTGATCACAAACCAGATGACCGTGGCGAGGACGTCCAGCCTCCGGCCGCGGGCCCGTGACGGCACGAACGTGAGCTGAACGGTCTGCAGGGCGGCCTGGCCCAACACACTCTGCCGGCCTCCTGCCGGACGACTGGTCACTGATGGCCGGGGGTCCCAGCGGCTCGTGAGGTGTGGCCGCGCCCCGTCTCAACGCTCGCTTTTCTGTCTGTTTCAGATATACCAGCACTCCTACACCGGCTACTACGTCCTGAGCAAGATTCCTCAGGGGTAAGCCTGCGGTCTCGCTGTCCCTCCTTAGAACTCCGCAGGACGTGGGTGTCTCCCCTGGGACAGCGGGGCCCGATAGCCGGGGCCCTGGGCGCCCCCCATGCCCACACCGGGGTGCGGCCGCCATCTGAGCCCTCCTCGCTGCAGCTCGGCCGCCCCGTCTGCTCCCCAGGCTCCCGGGGTCTCGCCGAGCGGGGTCTTCCCCGTCTCGGGCATGGTGGACCCCATCTAAGGGGCTCCTGGCCATGCCACCCACCCTGCACCCCCGTCTCTCGGGTGCAAGCTTTGGGGCCTGGGAGCACGTGTGCAGAGAACGGGCCGAAAGCGAGAGAGACTCTGACGCCCTGGAGCTGGGCACACGCCCCGGGCTGGGCTGCGCCGTCCACCCGGTGTCAGAGCCCCGGGGGCAGCGCCGCTGGCTCGGGCCTGGTGAAGCCCTTGGTGCATGGACACGGCTGGAAACAGCGCAGCGCGGGAGGGCGGGCGCCGTTCGCTGCTCGCTCCTCTCCCCTGCCCCCCTGCGCCCCTTGGCCTCGGCCTTCCTGCCCTCCCTCTTCACCCCGCCCTCTGTGGCTCTTTCACCATATTTCGAGACGGCCAGGTGCTCGGGCAGGGCCCAGAAGACCTGGGCAGCACTGGGCCCACTGCGTGTCCCCAGGCCAGGCGAGGGGGTCCCCGACACCCCTGCACACTGAGCAGCGGCGAGACTTGCCGGAAGCACGTTCCGTGGGGCGCGGCCACGCGAGGCTGGCCAGTCCCTCCGTCTTCATCTCTACTGAGCCGAGGCCGCCGTGGGCCAAGGGGAAACTGAGTCCATCGGGCTTCAGACCGGGCAGGACGCGTGCGCTGCGGCGGCGGGGCTGGCCGCCCCCGTGGACGGTCGGGGGGCCCACCCCGAGTCGCCAGGAGCGACCTGCCGCGGGGAGCAGTGTCCCCAGAGGCGGTGGGTCCGGCCTCCAGCACGCTGCAGGGGAGACGCCGACTTTCTGCTCCGGGGAGGCCCTTCTGGCTGCGACTCCGAAGGCCACGCGGCTGGCGCTGCCTGAGCCGTAGCCGCCCCCTTGGGGAGCAGTAGACTATTGCAGCTCATGGACCTTCCACTCCGTCTCTGTCGACTTGTGAAACTCAGAACTCCAAAAGGACTTTACGCGCAACACGTGTTAGCATTTTACTGACGCGGACGGAGTTGAAATAGGCTCTGAGGACCTGGCACGGGCACTTCTGTCAGGCAGCTGCCAGCCTCAGAGCGGGGGACGCCTCTCAGCCCCGAAGGCCAGGCACCCCAGGTGACTGGAGCGCAGGGAGCTGCTGCCAGGATTTGGGGCGAGCTGCGATACACCCGCCCTCCGCCTGGACCCCCACGCCCCTTTACCCAGCACAGCCTTGCAAGGAAGGTGGTCCTGTCCCCGACACGCGGTGAGGGCGCAGAGGAGCCAGCAGCTGCCGCCCCTGGCTGGTCCTCAGTGGGGCCCACGCCTCAAAACAGCCCTTTGGGTCACATGATGGCCGCAGAGGGCAGGACTTAGTGGTGGACATTCATTTCTCCCCTGAGACTCATTCCGCTGAAAGCTGCACCAGGGGGCTTGTTACAAAGTGGAAAGGTGGAGCGGCCGCTTTCACCTGGCCCCAAGACCACCTCAGGTGTGCGGGGAAGCCCCTCCCAGGCATCACCTGAACTGGCCCAGCAGTGCCCAGCAGTGCCCAGCAGTGCCCGGCAGTGCCCGGCAGTGCCCAGCAGTGCCCGGCAGTGCCCGGCACCGCTAGGCTGCTCCAGCCCTTCCTCCCGGCGTGTCGAAAAGGAGTCAGTCGATTCGGATCTCGCCAGGCTGTTTGCTCTCACAAGGCGCGGCTTCCAGGCCGAAGGGCCCATGAGGAGAAGCCCGCCCGCCGCCGGCCTCCTGCAGAGGGGGGGAAGCACGACTCTCCCTAAGGAACCAGAAGCCCGGAACACCCGCCCTTACACCGCTCGTGGGCCGAGACACCGCAGCACCTCACTTGGTGCTCTGAGGACCGGGCAAACCTTCCTCACAGCTCCTCTCTCCTCTCGTCACTCTCTTCCCGAAGTTCTCCACCTCCCCCAAGGCCAGCCCTCAGCGGCTGCTTGCCACCATGCCTTCCGAGCCTCGGCCGTTCCGCCATGGCAGGTGGTCAGACCAGTGCCCTCCGGGTCCCGGTCTCCATCCTTCGTGCCGGCGGCAGAAGGGGGTTTGGGAGGATGCGCCCAGATTCTGCCTCCGAGTCGCAAAGAGCCCCTCCCCAGGGCGCAAGCTGCCTCCCCTCAGCCTCCGCCCTGTCCCTCCACCGGTCAGCCCCTGCCCTGCTGGCTCAGCGCGGACGGTCACCCCAGGACGGGGCATTAGCTGCTCGGAGACACGCCCTAAGGGGTTTGATTCTCGCGCTCCACTTTCAAATTATGCTCTGAAAGGACTCGCATCTTCATACGGGTGTGCTTGCTGAAGCGGAACTGAAGTTGGTTCTTTCTACCGCAAAGCGCTGCAGCGAGAGCGTTATATGCGGGTTTCCACCAACTCACACGGCCTTCACGGAAGGGCCGGCCGCGGGGTCTCGGGGCTCCCTGCGAACCCCCCAGCTTCTGCGGACGTGGCCGCGGCGACCGTCTTCCCGACGTGCTTCTCTTGCCTGAGTCCTCGCTCTGGCCTGGGCACTTTTTAAAATGCCGTTTCAGGGAGTGACGTTTTCTTACGCCCACCAGGGTCGCGCAGAAGACCCCACGAGGAGACAGACGCCTCCCTCTCCGCCCGGCTGCCAGAGCCTGGGCCTGCAGTGCACGGGCGACCTCGGCATGTGGGGGGACGGACAGGCGCCGAGACGGCCTCCGAGTTTTGGGCGCGCCCGGCCGGTGCCGGAGGGGTGTGGCTCGGATCTGCTCCCTCAGCACCGCTCTGCAGGCGCCAAGTCAAAGCGCGCTAACAACGCATCCCTTTGGGCTGCTGGCCCCACGGAGCCGCCTCTGCGCCTGGAGATGACAGACCGCGGCAACGCCTGCGTGTACAGCAGAGGTCTGGGCTGAGCCAGCAGCAGCGGCTGCAGGGGTGAGGAGGGACGCAGGGCAGGGCCGGCCCACCCCGCCCGCCTTCTGGCCCTGTGACTTGGAGAGCGGCCTCGTCCCTGGGGTCGTTTCCCTGCGTTTTTAGGGATGACAGTGGTGGCACCCACCTCATAAACGCGGTGTAAGAACTGGTGGACGAATTTGCGACGCACAGCAGAGAGCTCGCCGGAGAGCTGGGTGCCGCCTCTCAGCGCCACACTGAGGGCCCCTGCGCGTGTGGGCTCATAGCTAAGCAGCACCAGGCGCCTTCCCGGCCAGCTCAGAACCTCCGTGCAGGGAGAGGAACCACGTGCTCCTGCAACGGTAACGTCTCCTGTAAGCGCTTTTCAAAGCTGAGGCTTATTCCACGATGCTCTGCTGACTCTAGCGTCCATGTGGTTTTAATTTTCCTCTCAAAAGAACTATCGAGAGCCTGTGCTATTGACAACCCGCACGACCAGCCAGTTATTTTTTATCTCATCTCAATGTGACCTGCGCAATTCATGTTTACCAGACAGTCTGGTGTTGCTCCGGTGGAAGCAGAGAAGGTGAACCAACAAAGGGCTATTAAGAGCATCCTTAAGACGTTCAGAATCCTGCTGAAGAGGGAAGATCCATCCTAGGCTTACGTGACGACATGTAATCAACGCCCAAAAGGAGAATCTGAGACGCCGGATGCCGAAGGCCGCAAAGCGGGGGCCCGGGCACCTCGGAGGCCCTCGTAAAGGAAACCGGCCTGAGCTGCCCCTTGCGCCTGATGACGTTTAAGTAGATGGAGACGGAGAGGCTGTCCAGGCAGGAAGAATCACTGAGCGAGCGCGACCTTCACGATGAGCCATGGGCTTCCCGGATGAGTGGGGAGCCCAGCCAGGCTGGGGCGGGTGCACCCCCAGGGCCCTGCGCGGTGGAGGCGGGGTCCAGTGGGTTTGGGGTGTTCCTGGCGTGTAGGGGCGCTGAATACCACCAAGTGTGAAGAGTCTTTACAGTCAAAC
>PVIJ01022016.1:0-17162 GCA_004024925.1 Scalopus aquaticus
GGGGAGGATAAGGGCACAAAATGAAGAGAGGAGAATACAGGGGACCATGGAGATGGATCACGGGTGAATTGGTGGTGGGCTGCCCAAGGGGAATACAAAATGTAAAACACATAAATAACAATTAAAAAAAAATAAAGAGATGTGAACCTTTACCCATAAATTATCTACAATGTTATAAACCATTGCTACCTCAATAAAATAATAAACAAACCAAAAAAAAAAAAGAATAATGTGTCAAGGGCCTCCCTGGTGATGCAACAGGTTAAGCGCAGCGCTGTGGAGCTGTCAGCAGCTGTGGCATGAGTTTGATGCCTGGCCGGGGAGAGCCCCATATGGCGCAGCAGACCTCTCCTGTCTCGCCCACTGCTCCCATCAGCAGTGTATTTTGGTCCATCTGCCTGTTTTGCTCCCCACTCTGTCTCTGGTGAACCCTCTCACCGCCCCACACCTCTGGCTTGCACACCAGCTTGTATGCAAAAATAAAGAAATCTTTTTTAAAAAAGAGAATATGGTGTCAATATATTTAAAAAAATCTATATGTTTTCGAATACATAAAGCATTCACTAGGTACGCATTAATCTAGAATATCTGTTTATTCTCAAGACAAAGTATTTACATGATTAGCAAGATGATAAAATAAGAAGTATTTGCAGCAATTTTGGAGTGACTAATCTCTTTTATTTTTAATATTATTATTCTGTAGAGATATAGCCTATTTAGTTTGGATTATAGCTCAGAGCAATGTATGAGCCTCCATACCCCCAAAGAGGGTGAACTACACTGACTGCTGGCTTCTGTCTCTAGTACTTTGCAAAATCCGCGGGCAATGGGATGTGGTTGCCTTTAGTAAGTGAGGAAGAGATTTTCCAATGTGCTTTTTATGCACTCCTATTGTTCTGGGCAGGCCTTTATTATTCTGTTAGACTGCGGGGTCTTTTATCTGTAGCTTCCCCAGTGCTGACTATACAGGCCTGGGATCAGTGCTACAATTTTTGCTGAATTCTCAAGGGAAAATGAGATTGGGAGTTGGGAGCAAGATACAAAAACTCACCAGTTTACCAAGTGAGTAAGTTCAAATCCATTGACATGCAAGACACAAGGAAAAAGTGATCAGGATGGAAAGCTAATGCCTTTTAAAAATATCTTGTGAGGGTCTTTCTCTTCTGTTTTTACCTTGAGGATGTTCCTCACCTCCCATACCCCCACCTCCTTAGCGCTTCCAGAAGTCATTTTTAAAAAGAGACTAGAAAAAATTCATGAGTATAAGTTTTGCCACAGACAGAAAAAAAATACCTTGAAAATTCAGCTGAAGCAGATGAAAAAGATAATTATATTCAATGCACAATGTATTATTCAGATAAAGTGACCATGAATATGTTAAAAATTAAAATCCAATAATTCTAAAAGCTCAGACTGATTTCTGATCACATTACAGTAAGTTGTAAATCAGCAACACAGGATCATTGTAGACATTTATCATGTCTACAAATAATCTGAATAACTCTCGGACTGAAGAGAAAGAGTAAGGGTAATTGAAGTACACAGGCAAGGGTAACACTCTGAAGCACTGAGTGATATTTGTGTGACTTGAGTGGAGGAGTACTTATAAGAATCTCTGAAGTTTTAGGCATATTTACTTGTGTATTAATTTTCTATTGCTGACATTGCAAATGTTACATACTTAGTGACATTTTATTTTATAATTCTGTAGTTCAGAAGTCTGGTATGGGCACGCTTTGCTAAAATCAAGGTTTCAGTAGGGTTAAGCTCTTCTTGGGATTTTGTGTGAGAATCTGTTTCCTTGCCTTTTCAGATTCTTAGTGTTTGCCACATTCTTTGGCTTGTGGCACCCCTTTTTTATCTTCAAAGTCCACAGGGGAAGTTAACTCAGGTCATAGCTCTCTGTTTCAGTCTTCTGCCTTATCTTTAATTTCTGAGGCATCATGTGATTATAATGTACCATGGGGGTAATCCAGGACAATCTCCCTATTTCATGGTTTTCAACTTCAATGATGCCTGTAAGTTTATTTACTCTACAAGGCAAAGAACAACTTTTCCCAGATGATGGGTATTAGGATGTGGACATCTTTGGGGGCATCATTATTCATCCTGTTACGATCAGTAAACGCACACACACAAAAAAACTATTCAATGAACTACACAGTTCCATAAAAACAAAGGATCAAAGAAACACAAATAACAAATTTAAAATATAAATAAAATGGAGACAAAAGTCTTAGTGGCTTTAAGTACTACTATAATGTTATATTATTAAAAATAAAGACACAAATAAACTAAAATTTAGAATGAAATACAGAAAGAAGCAGACAGAACAATTTAAATAAAATATTTCTGTCAATTTAAAAATATATCAATCAATCTTAAGGTAGAAAATGAAATGAATATATTTCTGGAAAATGGCCAAAATTAGTACAGAGTGAAATTAAAAAAGAAAAAATAACTTTGAGAGAAAAAATAGTATTTTGAATCAAAACCACTGAATATCCTCAAACCTTGGATACTGATACACCTACAGCAGTGTTTATCATAATTTCATGGGACAAACAGCTCTAACCATATACAAGTTTTCCAAAAACAGAAAGATACAGAAAGCTAATATGCTTACCTTATCACTTTACTGTAACAATAAACAAAGTATAAAAAAAATTAAGGCCTACTTCAGGAATGTGAGTAAAATTTAGCCAAAAAAAAAAAAAAACCCAAAACAAACCAACAATAAACAAAACAGACTTTTCATATGATTTCTCACATCAATGGTTTTAAAGATAAATCTTCTATGATTAGCTTTTCAAAAAGAAGCATTGAAAGTTCAACATTTATTTTAATAAAATCTCTTAGACATAAACAGATGACAACAAGGAAATGGAGTAAACACGTAAGTTGCAGATATTATATTCTATGAGACAGAAAAACCAATAGATTTAATGGACAAGCCCCAGCATAAAGCCTAGAATATAAAAGTAGGAGAGAGAATAGCACATATAGAAAAATGGAGGAATAAGCAAAAGAGTAAGTTTCCTGAGAAAGAGAGAGCACATATATTGTGGAAGGTGGACTTTTAGAAGGTAAGTGCTTACATACCATGTCTACAAAACGGAAGAGCGATCATTTGGTAAAAACATGAGGATGGCCATTTGAGGACATGATTGTATAATTCCAACAATGTTCTCTGAGTAGAAAAGTACTAGGTTGATAGATGTGGAACAAATCTAGGAAGCTTGAGAATGTGTAAGTGGACTGAAATAATTTTTTTAGAAGAAGTCAACAAGAAAAACAGTAAACCTGCAACATTGAAGTTCAGGTTGATGTTGGTGTTTGGAGATTTTTAGTAAAATGCTTATTTCAATTATGTAAATTTTACTAGCTGTTAACAGTTACCAGAAGGTAATAAGAATATCCATGTTTGAATGTTTGCTAAAGAATTATTAGGAAAGGCTGAAGGACAAATTAGTTTGGTGGTTTGACAAAGGGTTATTTGAAAGAGTGACTTCAAGTTTCTAGAGTAGGTTAAAACAACAACATTGCACCTGTACATATTATTCTAAAGCTATAAAAAAAAATCAGAGATAATGAAGAAATATTTAAAGCCATAGAAAAATAAAGACAATGAGGAACATAGTTCAAGAATTAAATCCAGGGACTCCCGAGTGGCACAACGGGCTAAGTCTTAGCACTATGAAGCTATCCACAGCCACTGCAGCACGAGTTCAATCCCCGGCCAGGGAACTTCCCACATGGAGCAGCAGACCTCTCCTGCCTAGCCCGCTGCTCCCTTCAGCAGTGTATTTCAGCCTATCTGCCTGTCGTGCTCCCCACTCTGTCTCTGATGAATCCTCTCACCCCTCCACACCTCTGGCCTATACCCCAGCTTGTAAGCATAAATATTTTTTTAAAAAAGAATTAAATCCAACTTCTCCTCTGAAACCATTCAAGCAAACCAAAAAGAAGTGATATATTTAATTGGCTGAAAGAGAAAAAAACTACCAATGTAGAAATCTGTATCCTGAAAAATTATTTTTCAGAAATAGTAATAAATTTTCTCATACAAACAAAAATTGAGGTAATTTGTTGCTAGTAGAACTGGCATAAAAAATGTTAAAGGACGTTCTTGAGAGAGAGAAGTCAAAGAAGGAATAAGTGTATGTAAAATAAAAATCACTTTTCTTGTTTTAATGCTTTTTCAAAATAATAACAGTATAGTACATTATGCTTATATATCTATCATATTTAATACATGTGGTCATCATGTATAGGTTTATGTAAGCATATGTACACATGAACACATCTATACACACACATGATCATATATAGTATATAATAATACATAAGTAAAATAAGTGACAGTGGTAGTAAATGGGAAAGGATGAAGGAATTAGAATGACTGTTATTTTATGGATGTTCTGCTACTCAAAAAGCTGTATTATTATTTTACAGTGGACTTCAATTAGCTATAAATGTATGTTGTACACTCTAATGCAAACCATTAAAAGTTTTTTTAAAAAAGATATGCTATGAGGGCAGAGTAAAATGGAATCCTATCAAATCCTCTATTAAAAACCACAAATGCAGGGGAAAAAAAGAGTAGAAATCAAAATTGGAACAAACAAGGGCAACATATCAAAAGCAATAATAATAATAATAATAATAATAATAATAATAATAATAATAATAGGTATTATAATATCTATCCACCCAATTATATCAATAATCACTTTGAATATGAAAGGTCTAAATACACCAATTAAGAGGGAAAGACAATATGTGATAACCAACTCACAGGCAAAAAAGGAAAAAAAGCCTGGAGGTTATTATACTTCTGATGAAAAATTTTAGTTGGAATAATTTAGCAGAAAATAGGAAAAAGTAGGAATTTGTGTTTAGTGTGTGGGCAATAAAAATGTAATAAGTTCAACTCTATAATATCCTGAGGAAATTAAAATCTCAAAACTTTGAAGTGGATGCCAGCTATTAGAACAGTTGCTAATCTAAAGGAAGGATATGCGGGTCATTATATATCAACACAGATCAACTCAGAACATGAAGTGGCTGAGATGAATGAGTATTAATAAAATAATACCTTTATCCTTTAAAATACCAATGAACAGGCAGACATAATGACAAGGTAAAATAATTTCAAATGAGTTGAAAAGAACAAAACAATCAAGTATATTTTTGATGAAAGCAAATCATCTTAGTTACGACTTTTTATGTCTTGATACTTGCTAACTTGAAACTCCTTAACTATATTAAGTGTTATCTCCAAGGAAGTTTAGAAGTTCCTACATTTAAGATAGGCATACAGTCTTCATATAACTTCACAGAAATAATAAATGTAATGTGGTCATTTCACATTCCTACAGGATATAGTTCCCCAACGAACTCTATTTTGGATGTCATAAGCATAACCTTTACATTAAAGAGTGCTTTCGCTAGGTGATTAGATGTGATCTGAGAAGCTGTATCAGAGCCAATGCAAGCTATAATAATTTTAAGGAGGAAGCTCACATTATGATATTATAGCTCCTATAAAACACATTTCTATTCCTATTCTTTTCATTAAAACATCATTACTGCAAAATTTTAAAAGCACTGAAAAACTTTCAGCATATTCATCAAAGGACATATGCCCTGTCTGGTACAACAGCATGCTAGAAATGGTTTGTTAATTACCTTAAACAAATCAAGGTATTCACCCACTCTTCAAAGGATATAGAATTTCTCTATAGGCTTAATTTTTTTTACCCATTTTATTTCTGAAATAAAACTTCTCTGTGTTTTTTAACTCTGCCCTTTGTATATGCTCATCTGAGAATACTGTCAAGTTAATATTGGTTTGCCCATCTTTCTTCTGTATATAAGCAATTGCTCTCATGGTGCACATTTCAATTATGTGCTGGCAAATTTCTTGTCTTTTTCACTCAAATAAAAAGTGCCACATGCAATATTCTTTTTAAAACAAAGTTTTAAGAAGGCTTCTTGATACTTTTGTTTGATACCCACAAATTAATTTATGTTTATGACTAAGGAATATTTGGAATTTATTTTCTTTCTGCATGGTGTCTGTTATAAAGTTTTATGTGTGCAATGGACAACTTTCTTTTCTAGTTAGCTTCTGAATTAACTAATGAAATTCAGGGGAGGGTTTGCTGAAATAGGATTTTAAAATATTTTCTGACACAAACATCTTAACTGATCAAAAGGATCATGTCATTAACTGATCAGTAACAAAGGATCAACTGACTCATTCATTTAATATGTAGAACAAAATCAAATGACAAATCAGTAACTTGTCTATTTTTACCTAGAACATCACTTTTTTCCCCACAAAGCAGGATATTCCCATAATGCATGTGTTTTTCCTTAAGATGAGTATGTTGTTAATTGATGAAAAGGTAACAATTACCACTGATCCATTATGCCTTCAGAGAACATGGGAAATTGAAAACAGTGTTTTTCCTCAGAAGAGAACAATGGATTAGTTTGTCACCATACCCTCTAAATTAATAGGCCAGATACATGAATAGGACATTATCCACTGTAATGATTTCTCTGTGCCCTTTTATTATGAGGATGGATTGCTACACACTGAATCTCATGGGATACCCTGGAAATGGCCTGCATTCTCCTTTTGTTGAGTAACAGTCTTTCTCTTTGGGGAATACCAATAAACTAAGAATGAAACAAAAGAAATAAAAAATACATATACATATTCATCCTTTTAACTACTTTAAAGGTTGGTGATGATATTTGAGCTATTTTTCAGTATAAACTCCTCATCAGAATGAGGAAAGATAATAGAGAAGGATGTTAAAAACATTTGAAGAAAAAGAATTATAGGATTACTCTGTTCTTTTTTTCAGTGACTTTTGAGAATAAAATTTCTTTTTGAGAGTTTCCCTGTGGTACGAGAAAAATTATCCTGCGTTTAGAAGATTTCAATTATTTTCTCTCTTTGGGATCTGGATTTGGTTGCTTTTAGAATAATGTTTGTTTGAGCGTGAAGTTGTTAGAATGGAAAGAGTTGCCCATGGTCAGATGGAGGCACATGAGGGAGGCTGAAATGGGAATGTACGAGCAGATTGTGCACATGATGTACTTCAAAAAATATTCCCATTCTTAGAGAAAGGTAATATGGATAACATATGTGTACTTTTATCATAAAGCTTGAGATGAGTAATAGTGACTGAGTAAAAAATTAAAGTGACCTAAACAATTAGCAAATATACCAAAACTCTTCTGCTTTTTGTGGCAATGACAACAGTAGCAGCAGTGTGAAGGCATGCCCAGCCTCTGCAGCTGCCATCTCGTAAAGCAGTGGGCATGGGCCTCCCCGGTGGCACAATGGGTTAAGCGCAGCACTATGAAGCTGTCCAGAGTTACCGCAGCACAAGTTCGATCCCGGTCAGGGAGATTTCCACATGGTGCAACCGACCTCTCTTGCCTCGCCCGCTGCTCCCCTCAGCAGTGTATTTCAGTAGATCTGCCTGTTCTGCTCCCAACTCAGTCTCTGGTGAATCGCCTCACCACCCCACACCTCTGGCCTACACCCCAGCTTGTATGCATAAATAAATAAATCTTAAAAAAAAAAAGCAGTGGGCATGATGTTTTTCATATTCTAGAGACCAAATCCGGGCTCAATGGTGGCTAGTGAGAATAATCACAACTAATTTAATGGGCAAAATGATTCAAAATATAACAGAGATTAGAGAGAGGAAAAGGAAAAAAAGGAATAGAAACCTTGTTAATTTGGATTAGTGAGGTGTTGGATGTTATATTTTAAATAATTCAGGAAGAATAAAATTGTCTTTTTTATATATTCATTAAATATTTAATCAGAAATGCAATTAAGCGGTTTGCCAAAAAATAAAGTAGTCAAGAAAATGTCTCCTTTCCTCACAGCACTTCATATGCCAAAAGTATTTAACATTACCGACATTCATAGTAATATTTTTATAATTTGAACATATGGTGTCTCATTAACCAGATGGTTAGCATCTTCTACTAATGAGGCCTACATTAGGGATTTTCTTATTATATGAACCAATTAGCTATTGAGTCTAATATGGACATATATTTCAGTAAAATTTCATTTGGACATTTTGAAAACTCTTATCACCACCAATGAGTATGTGGATCATAATAGAATGATAAATATCTTCAATAAAAATAAACTTGAAAATATTTATCATTACAGCTACTAAAATAATGGTTAATGAAATTCCATGTTCATATATATGAACAAAATATTCCATTTAATAATTTGATGTGTTTGTGTGTGTTGATAGTGCGGGTGTTATGCTTTGTAACTGTCTTGTGTTCTAATTGTTTTCTCTTTAATTTCTTGAACATTTTTTCTTTCATTTAAATAAATTTATATTATTTTATTCCTAAAACGTAATATTCCATACAAACATCAATACATCTTCAAATGCAAAAATATACAGAGTGTGATGTCAGCATGACAGCAGAAAAGGTCCTCTGCTTGAATCCAATTGCACAAAAATTTGACAACTATCTATAAGCAAAGTGTCTATATGAGAGCTTTGGTAGGCACAGGGGAGTTTGCAACACTTTGGTAAGGTCCAAGACTCTGGAGAAGTATATTGAGCAGACAAGTTTATCATCAGGTAGCAAGTCCATGAAACTAATATGGGGTTGCAGTCCCATTTGTCCTTACTCATGACACCAGGGACTTCAAATTCACAGACACCAGCACAAGGGTATGTAAATCACAAAGAGTAAGGAAAACATGAAACAAGCCAGGAAGCTAATAAAATGCAAGAAACTGAGCTAATACAAATTGCTAGCAAAGGATTTTAAATAATTAATTGTAAGAAGTTCAATTACAGTACATTTAACAATACAAAAATGCACAATGAAACAAAATCTTTAAAGTAATGTTTGAACAAAATAAGAGATTTTTAAAAGATGTGAAAATCACCAAAGAAAGAATTAAACAGAAATGTTGGAACTGAAGAACACAATGACAGAACTGAAATATTTATAGATTTAACAGAGAACTTGATCACACAGAAGAGAAAAAAAATCAGCAAACTTGAAGATAAATCATTTGAGGTTAGCCAATTAAATGAAAAAAGAAAATTAATGAAAAAAAGTATGAAGAAAACAAGTGGGATATACAAAACACCATAAAGCAAATGAATATATGCATTATGGGAGTATCAGAAGGAAAAAAAAAGGACAGAACATTTACTAAAGCTATATGGCTAAAAATATCCCAAATCTCTGGAGACGTATGGGCATTCAGATTCTGAAAGTACCCTAAGCAAGATCAACTCAAAGAAAATTATTCAGATATACATTTTAACCAAATTGTCAAAAGTAGAAGATAAAAGGATTTTTTAAAGCAGTAAGTGACATGTGATTCATTATATACAAAAGAATCCCATAAGACTATCAGTGGATTTCTCAGTAGAAACTGTTTGTATCAGGAAAGAGTGGAATTATATATTCAATGTGCTGAGAGGGAAAAGAACAAAACAACCTGCCAACCAAAAATACTATACCTAACAAAGCTCACTTCTGAAAATGAAGGAAATATACTCCTGAACAAAGAAAGTTTGAAAGATTTTGTCATTACTAGAACTGTTTAAAGAGAAACACTGAAAGAATTTCTTCAATTTGAAATAAAAAGGCAGTAAATAACAGCATAAAGACATAAAAAAATATAAAATTACTGGTAAAGGTAAATATATAGTCAAATTCAGAATATGCTAATATTGTAATGGTAGTAACTAAAACCTTTAAATTATAGTACAAAAGTTAAAGATATAGATATCTAAGCTATGGTAACTAAAATATAAAATGTGTGTGGGAGGGAATAAAAGAGTAGTCTGTGTATAATTGAACTTAAGCTAATAAGTGATCAAATTAAACTATTATAAGATGTTTTACAAAAACTTCACAGTAATCACAACAAAAAACTATATTAGATATAGAAAAGATAAAGAGAAAAGAACCAAAGTATACCATACGTGACATACATGCACACACACACACACCTCTCTCACAAATGAATATCACAAAGGAACATAGCAAGAGAGTAAGAGAGAAACAAGGGAAATTCAAAACAGTCATAAAATCATTAACAAAATAACAAAGTCATTACCTATCAAAAACTATTTCAACTGTAAATGTGTTAAGTTCTTGAGTCAAATTACATGAACTGACTGGATAAAAAGAACAAGTACAACGATGTATACAATGTCTAAATAAGAATTAGTAATGAAATAGTGGAGTTGAATAGCACTGTAAATAAAATGAACTTAATATAATATTCACCAAGAATAGTAGAATACAGTCTTCTTGTAGAAATGGAACATTCTCAAAAATAGACTATATGTTGGACAATAAAAACAAGTTTAAGCAGCAGTTGAAAGCACCATGCTTCTTGATTTTAAACTATAAAAGACTATAGTGTGAAAACAGGATAGAACCAGTACTCTATAAAAACAGACATACAGATCAATTAACCAGAATTGAGTTTTTTAATAGGGTCAATGATGAGATACAATTGAAATTACTATTTTCTATTATTATTATTCATAGATTACTATTATAATTATTACTATAGACCCTGCACAAAGATTGTTGCTATAAAATTTTTGTTCAGATCAGATATTTTTAACTTGCTAACTTCAGAAATAACTATTTTCCCAATTAATATTTATGTCTATTGTTAGCTATAGGTATGATTATAGAGTTATAGGAAATTTACAGAAATGGTCTTCATTTGTATTTACTTGAAAAAAATCAATTGTACTCTCTGCTCTACTCCACCTTAAAAAAATACATATGACTAATCAAAATGTAGGTTTTTTTAACTCTTAACTTTAAATCCAGACTTGATTCTTCAACATATTGATTAAGTGATTCACAATCTCAGTGTCTTACAACATACAAAATAAAACAAGCACACACACCTTTTTATTCTCATGCCACTTGATTATTTCCTTGGTTTGAATTCTCTTCTTTACTATAGGAACCAGGTTTTATCCAGGGCATTATCTGACCCATGCAGAGAGAAAAGGAAAAAAATCCTATTCACATGTCACTTGCTAAAGAAAGTTACATGGCTAAGAATGATGCCAGTATGTCAGCAAAATGTAATAATTTGCAATGAAAAATAATTTTGGAACAATAATGAAATCTAGCTCATTCATTAGTGGATACATTTTAAAGATTTAAAAGTTTTAAAGTCCTCAGCTAAATCTTAAATTTCTTATTCAAAACTGCCTGGATTCTTTATTTATGATTTTGCCTAAACATATATTTCTATACCTCTATATCTCTGTCAATCACACATCTACATGAAGCTGTGCTACAACTTAAGTTTATATCCAATTCAAAACTACAGCTATGACATCAAACCTTTAGTGTAAAATGGTCACTTCTTTGGTAAGCCACTGGAGCGATCTGTACTCCATTATGGGAGATTACTTTTGGCCTCATTATTTGTTGGCATGAAGGCCATGACAAAATACTATAGATTGTGTGGATTAAGTAACAGTTATTTTTTCTTATTCTGGAAGTTGAAGGCGGCGACAGGGATATCAGCCTGATTAGTTTCTTTCTTTCTGATGAGATCTTTCATTCTGACTGGTAGGTATCACCTATATCCTTGTGTGCTCACATCACTTACTTTTTGTATGCATATGGATAGAGAATACACACTCTGGTGTCTTTTCTACTACAGGTAAAAATCCCCCTAGACGCGAGCCCTACTTATAGGGACCCCTCCAGTCCTAATTACCTCCCAAAGGTCCTATCTACAAATACTATCATATAGAAAGTTAGGCTTTACTGTATACAGAATTAGTTAAGTCTTGTGTTTCTAGCTTTTATAATGAGATTACATGTATTCTAGGAACTACACACCCATCCTTAGCCCTGAAATGTGAAGCCATATGAAGCAGAACCCAGCAAAGCTCATTTGAGTTGATTTGAGTCAAACAGATCACTCTTGCCAACCTACTAGCACAAAGCCAAACTCAACAATGATGAATTTGGAAGTGTGACTCACCCATACGAGGTTAATATGGCCTAGTTTATCACAGTGCTTTGGGAACTTGCTTTATGTCCCTCCATTTGATAGAACGTGTTTGGAGTATGACTTCAACAGGCCAACCTCATAGACAACAAAACATTGATTTCTAAGTTTTTACTATTATCTTAGGTCTCAGTCCATCTTATTGGTTATTGCCTTTTGACTGCTAACAGATCTATCTTGATTTTTCCTTAGCTATTGTTAGAATCCCCAACCATAAGAATTTAAATGGATCGTTACAGCAATGAAATCTGAGTGCTGATTAATTACTGAGTTTTTCATGTGCCTGTGCATTATTTTGGACTTTTGTATGTTTTGCTCTATTATATTTTAAAAAATCATGTTATGTAATTTCAGACTAGTGTCTTAAGGACTATATATTAACATTTTGTTGATTATAAAACCTGATAGACTAAC
The DNA here is from genome assembly GCA_004024925.1 of Scalopus aquaticus. NCBI lineage: Eukaryota > Metazoa > Chordata > Mammalia > Eulipotyphla > Talpidae > Scalopus > Scalopus aquaticus. The sequence continues at coordinate 12,506 of PVIJ01022016.1, forward strand.
TTTGAATTATGCCACCATTATCATACCCTCTTTGTCCTTGGCCTCTCAAAGATGAATGCACAGCTGGGATGTGATGCTCAGAAGTGCAGAGGATGAGATTGATAGCACAGGGGTGAAGCAGTGCAAGAGCTAGGCACCCATTATCTTGACTGCCTTCCATAATTACTAAGATATTCATCCTGGGTTGGACTCTTCCAGAGTGACCAATAGCAAAATACTATGAATATGAACTTATTTGGGGGGCTGATATTCACAGTTTAACATATGTAGTTATTTTAAATATCATCATTAACACCATTCTAAGATACATCTGAATCACTAAAAATATTAGTTAATATACTAAATTCATTTTGATGTGTTTAACCACAATCTTTGAAGGAAACTCTTTTCTGCTTAAAATAGACAAACACCAACAAAATCTTACCTAAATCTGTGGTAACATTTACAGTAATAAACATTCCTTGAATCATGTTGTATACCTTTTAAATAAAAGGATTATATGTACAAAGAATGATTTCAAATAAGAAAATTTTCTAACATCCAAGCTGTCACAGGAAACATTTTTTTTTTTTGCCTCAAGTACTGATAGGTTTAATAAGTGAAAAAAATTGGTGAAACAAATTGGAAGTGAATTCTTTTGTTTTACTAGATAATAAGATATATGATATGAAGAGGCATGACTAGGGCAGATGAAAAGGCAGTATAGGAAAAAGACCTGTGAAAGTCTCTTGGGGGATGATGGAGATAGGTAGTGAAGAATGGGCTCAAAAGCAGAGTGGAGTTTATCACAAATAAATGTTATTGTGTGGTCTAGTCAGACATATGTAAGCAAAACATAGAAATCCCAAGAGTGAATTGATATAGCAGAAGTACAAGAATAAATTTCATAATATTTCTAATTGAACTTGCCTCCAAATTGACAACACAAATTTCTAAAATAGAAAATATCAAATAAACATTGAATAATCTAATTGAGTCTCCATGGGTTATATGAGAATATGTATATATATTTTTATACATATAGGTGACATAAGCTGGGAAATAACTAAGACTTTTTACATTCCTTTCAAAATTATTTCCAATGTTGTATGTATTTAGTAATACTTATAATGATAACTATATTTTGCATGGAGTTCATGATAGAAAAACTACTTTTTGCATTGACTGTGAGGATTTTTAACATACATATATTTTTATCTACTTTAAATTTATAAAATTATAACTAGGGAATGTGTGATTAATTATTTTATGAATATAAGATGATGCACATATTATATGTTTTACTTGTTAGAATATATTTACTAAATCACATTTTAGGATGAAATAGGTTTAGAAACAGAGTTTAAATTATGGTTTTTTAAGGTTATGTTAAGCACTGCAATATGGTACTAACCTTTTACACAGATGGAATAAAATCTCAGTCTGCCATTTCAGTACCTGCCCTTCAGGGTGTTTATAGCTGATATTTTATGCAGACAGTAAATGCAGAAAGGAAATTTCATACAGCATAACCAACAAATATGTGTAAAAATTCAAGTCTATAACTAAAATCCCATTACAAATCTATTTAATCTTATTTTGAAGAAAATGCTATTTTTTTTCTTTCTCTAGCAATAAAATGCTACATTTAAAATCAATCTGTGCATAACTCACTGACATGGATTAAAACTCTAGCGTGTGTGGCATTTTTAGCAAACTATACAAAATGGAAATGTCACCTTTTCTTTTGGGTGAAAGTCTTTTGGTTTTCCCTCAAATAAAATATACAGACTTTAACATTAGCTTTAAAAAGAAAAATTCTCTGTTAACCTAAAAGTTCAGCAAAATGTTAAGTCTGCAAAACTATTACTAAATAGCTAAAGTCTAAACTATCACTACATAGCAAAATGTCTCATGTATGTTAGCCAAAGGCAATATATATATATTTTTTCTTTTAAGGAGTATTTGCTAACCCAAACAAGCCAAAACATTTCCTGACTATATCTGAAAATCTTTATAAACCACATTATAGACCCATTCATCAATTTTCTTTTGAATACTATTTGAAAGTTAAAGATATATATGATTCTTGAGTTTGCCAAGTCTACTGACAGAAGCAAAATAAACTAGGATGATGAATGTTACAGAGATTCTGGAATCTTGACACTTCCTTTATGAACTCTTATATGCTGATGAGATGATATTTCTTGACCTGAACACTTGAACTGGTTTAACTAATACTTGGTTCAAAAGAGTATTTTATTACGTGATATATGGCATCTGTCAACGATAAGGTAGAGGACACTTTAGTGAACCATATAATAAAGAATCCAGGATATGTCATGGGTAGGAGAGGGAATGCTGTAGATTTTTAAAAAATAAAATATCTGAGATTATTTAAGAATATCATTTTTAGGACAAGGGAATATTCTATCCAACACCTAAGAATTAAGTTGAATACCTAACATGAAAATGGGATAATTACATATGTACTTATAACAACATATTTTCAAAACTTAAAGTGAAAAATGGTTTAATTGTGACAGGTTAAAATAATGTCTCCTTACTAAAGATAATTAGAAATGGGTATTCAGAGTATATCATTGTGAAAAGAGTTGAGAGGAATCATTTAAAATTATTTTTACATGTAGATATTCTGAAATATAAAAGTATTATTAGGAATGTTTATATTAGCCTTAATGAGAATATCACATGTATAACAAAGATATAACCTTAAATCAATCTCACTTGTCTAAAATAATTACATTAACTTTCACATAGTTAGAAATAAAAATTTTCCTTTGAAGGTTTTTTACATAGTTTGGATAACTCTGACCCTCTTACTTTCAAAACTTCAATAAGGCAGCTCTGTGAGACTTGGGCAAAGTACTCTGAAGGATTTCAATGAAGGAAAAATCATGATTGAATATTTCTCCACTTAGTGATAGCAGTTCCAATTGTTATTTCTAATAACATTTAAAAATAAACTCCATGAATTTTAATACATAATATTGGGAGGGCGAGAGGGGAAAGGAGTAAAAGTCAAAGAGAAAACAGTAAATATGGTTTTAACAGGAAACATTTTTATGTTGTGACAGTGATTACTTTATTCCATTATCTGATTATTCCATTATCTGATATATTCAAATACATGTGTAACACTACATGCTGACTAAATTAAATTTTATATTCTTACCAAAAATTTTTTTTAAAAACATTCAACAAATTTAAATTTTAAATGTAGGTAAAAGCAGAAATGAAAAATATGTTACAACACACACACAATAATTCTTACAAAGCTGTGAGAGGTCTATGTGACAGACACTTTCTTTTTTCCCTCAAATTGTATTAATTTGTCAGGCGTATTCATAACTATACCATTTTGGGGTACATTTCACACTATCATACATGCATAGGCTTTAATTACGCTACCAAAACTGCAAATGTCCTACCCCTACTTACCCCTACACTCACCCATCCCCCCTGATAACCAGTGTATTTTTCAGAGTCTAAGGATTACTTTTGCTTTGCCATTTGTTTTCTTTGCTTATTTATATTGCATAAATAAGTGAAGCAGGGCCTCCCCGGTGGCGCAGCGGTTAAGCGTGCTGCACTGTGGAGCTGTCCGCAGAGGCGACACAAGTTTGACGCCTGACTGGGGAGATTCCCACATGGCACGGCAGACCTCTCCTGCCTCACCCGCTGCTCCCCTCAGCAGTGTATTTCCGACCATCTGCGTGTTCTGCTCCCCACTCTGTCTTTCGTGAATGATCTCGCTGCTGCACACCTCTGGCCTGTACCCCAGCTTGTATGCATAAATAAATAAATCTACTTTCTGACTTTTTTCACTTAGTATAATCACCTCAAGGCCCATCTATTTTCTCCTACAAAGTACTACTTCATCTTTTTTAATAGTTCAGATATCTAAAAGTTTACTTAAATGAAGTCAGTAAAATAAATATGAAAATTACTGTTCATAAACATGTAAAATATTCATATTATTATATAACAATCCTTTAAAATCATAGAATATATAAAAATCTTAGGATAATGATGGAAACATTTGAATAGATTATGCATATACTTGCTAATATAACTGTCTAATGACTATACAAAGTTATTTCTTATTTATAATAATTAAAAACAATTTCAAATTTCATGTTTAAAAAATATTTTTAAATTAGTTTTAAGGTCTATAGCATATTGAGAGAAAGGTGCAAAGATTTCCCATGTAACCTCACCCATTATCCATTTCCCATCAGAATGGTACATTTGTTATAATGGATGAACCTACCATAATAATCAGCCTAAGTCCATCATTTGCATTAGAATTCATTCTTGGTGTTGTACATTCTGAGTGGAGACAAATGTATAATGACATGTACCTACCATTATAGTATCACCCATTTTCACTGCCCTAATAGTTCTCCATGCCGTGCTTATTCATCCCTCTCTTCTCCTAACTACACCCACCCCTTGAATAAAAAGCTTCTGTACAGCAAAAGAGACATTAACCAAAACTAACAGACACCCTACCAACTGGGAAAAGATTTTTGCACACAATACATCTGATAAAGGACTGATAACAAAAATTTACAAGGAACTCACACAACTCAACAAAAACAAAGCCAACAACCCAGTCAAAAAATGGGCAGAAGAGCTCAAAAGACACTTCTCC
>PVIJ01022017.1:0-17160 GCA_004024925.1 Scalopus aquaticus
GGTGAGGTCTAGGGGGCCAGGTGGGGACTAGAGAATAAGGTGGGGACCAGGGAGACAGAGATGCTGTGACTGGGTACTTGGGGTGAGGTGAACGGGACAGCACCGAGACATCTGGGCGCAGGCTGGAGGGGCCGTGAGAGGCTGCGGGCTGCCGGGGCGGGGCCTGGGGACCCCGGTGCGCCTGTCCTCCTTCCCCGCAGGGGGCCTGGCTGCCGGGAACCTGGTCCAGTTTGGGGTGATGATCGAGAGGATGACGGGCAAGTTGGCGCTGCAGTACAATGACTACGGTTGCTACTGCGGCATCGGCGGCTCCCACTGGCCAGTGGATGAGACAGACTGGTGAGGGGAGTTCCCCAGGGAGTTCCCAGGGGCTGGACAGTGAAGGAGCATCTGGGAGGAGTGAGGCGCTAGGGGCCCATGTCTCCCTGCGGCCCTGAGGCCCTCCGGGCCCAGCCCCCTCCCCCTGCCCCGCCCCCTCCTGCCAGCTCACAGGCTCCTCCAGGTGGGACGTGCCCCTTACAGGTGCTGCCAAGCCCACGACTGCTGCTACGGGCGTCTGGAGAAGCAGGGCTGCGAGCCCAAGCTGGAACGCTACCTCTTCTCTGTCGGCAAGGACAACATCTTCTGCGGTAAATAGTGGCCCCAGTTCCCAGACACCAGAAGGAGGAGGAGGGCACGCCGACAGGAGCCCATCCTGAAGGGGAGCCTGGGCCTGAGGGGTTGGGTCTCCCAACACCTGAAACGGTGGCAATGCCAGTGCATTGCCCAGATGCTTGCCTGGTACCCACCTAGAAAACCTAGTACCCACCTGGGCAGGCCCACCTGCCTGGGGCCCAGGTGCTTCCATCAGGCTAGACCCATCTGCTCAGTGTGCCAGCTCCGGGGCCTCCTTCCCATCGGCCCCCAGTCCCGGGAAGCAGGGCGGTTAAGCCCCTCCCAGCTCGGAGTGTTGCTGAAATAGCAGAACCCTGATGGGAAACGGGGTCCGGCCCCAGAGGTGCAATGAGGAGCCCTGGACACCGCTGGTCTGGGAGATACATTCACAGGACAAAAAGGGACAGAGGCCACGGAGAGACAGGCAGGCTCCGGGTTTGGGTGGCTGCTGCCAACATTGACCCCCAGCTGAAAGTGGGCGTGCCCATGGGGCTAGGGGCGGCCTAGGGTAAATGCCAGGAAAATGGGCCCCATCCACTTTGATGGAGACAGTACGGGCCGAGTGGACTCCAGTCTGGGCAGCTGTTCCCGGGCCCGCACAGGCCACCGGGGTTGAGCTGAGTCATGTCGTGGCCTTCGTCTCTCTCGGTGGCTGGCTCCACGTTGGGGCAGACGCATCAGTGACCCCGGTGGTCCCCCTGGGCGGTGGGAGTGGGCGCAGGAGGGGAAGGAAGAGCAGCCCGGACAGACCGCCAGCCTTCCCGGCATGCTGGGCCCCGCAGGCCTCCCCATCTGCCGCCCTGAGCCTGGGCTCCAGCAGTGTGGGGGCGGACAAGCGCCATCCCGGGCGCGTCTGAGAGCAGGAGGCCGCAGCCGCCCGGCCCCTGACTCCCGGTGTCCCATCCAGCCGGGCGAACCAGCTGCCAGCGACAGACCTGCGAGTGTGACAGGAGGGCCGCCCTCTGCTTCCGCCGCCACTTGGGCACCTACAACCGCAAATACGTGAATTACCCCAACAAGCTGTGCACAGGGCCCACCCCACCCTGCTGGGGCTGAGCCAGGCCCTCCCAGGCCCAGGCCCGGGGCACAGCGCCCTCCCGCCGGAAGCACCCTCTGCAGACCTGCCTCCTTGAGAGCGCCCAGACTGGGGCTGGACCATCGACACCCCCAGAGGAAGAGGGGGCCCAGGAGCCACAGTCCTTCAGCACCCAGAAGACTCGTACCCAGCCCTGGGGTCCCCATTGCCCCTCTGAATAAGTGCTAGTGTTTCCCCGCCATCCTGACGTTCCTTGGTTCCAGATTCTCGTCTTAGGATTTCTCTGGCCTGCAGTTTCATTCATTGATTCATTTCTGAGCGCCAACCACGTGCACGTAACAGCTGACCCCCGACCTGGGGCGGGGGGTGGGGGGAGAGGGGCAAGTCCAACATGGGCCCCCCTGCAAGCAGGTGCAACACGGGCCTGTTATTTTCCACAAGTGTAAGGCTTTGTGACTCTCTTTTTCTAACATTCTGCAGTCTTGCCCAAGACGGTAACGGCACTCTCTGGAAGGAGTATTTCTAGCCCTATGTGTAAGATGCGAAGTTTGAAAAATGTCAACCTAAAAAACCTATTGTCCCCACCATGTCATCAGGTTTCAAGTCCTTCCCCATTAGCCGAGTGACTAAGCTGGAAAAGAAGCTCTAGAACCATCCTATACAAACCCTGCCTTGACAGAAGGGGGTCCGGGACCCAGCAAGGACAAGTCCAGCTTGAGGGTTCCTGCTCCCAGGCCTGTGCGACCTCAGTGCCCTTTCTTCACCGTCATGCTGACCTCCAGTGGCATCGTGGGCAGTCCCGAGGGCCCGGCCAGGACCGCTGTAAGGGCGCCTGGCCCTGGTCACGTTCCTGACCCCGGAGGAGAGGAGGGAAGATGGAGCGCATCCAGGAAACAGGCAGAGTTTAAGGGCCCCCGAGATCCCCACCAGCCGGAATGCAGCCGCGAAGAACGTGCTTCAGCAGATTCCACTCGGGAATATACTGTGGTGGAGCATCTCTTCTCTCTGTAATAAATACGCGATAAAACCTCCCAAGCCAGGGAAGAACCTGGTCAATGAGATAACGCAGGGGAAAAGCATCCCCAGCCGGTCCTAAAGGTTCGCTCCCTGGCTCTTTTCATAGCAGCTTTGGGGGCTTTGAGGAAGGGACAGTGAAGAAATCAAAGCCCTGATCTTCCAACGCTAAAAGGTGAAGAAGTTCTGTGCTGGCAAAATTACTTACAAGCAGGGTGTGCCCAGCCCGCGGCTCTCACTGACTTGAATCGCCAGTAAAGAACCAGCACAAGACCGGAGTGGGGTTCCTGGGCGGTGACCTGGGGAAAGGGCGCTGTGCTGGAAGCGCGGTCCTCCAGCGCCCCCTGGTGTCCATTTTATCAGGTTACCGGGCGGAAACCTACATTTGACTTGAACCTGAATTTCCCTTCACCAGTGGGGGGGCGTCAAGAGTGCGCAGGGGCTAATACAATCGGTCCCTTCGCCTTTGCAATAGCAAATAATCAAGAGAGCCCTTGCGACCGTGTTAGAATGATGGTGCACAGATAAGAAACACGGGAAGGAGGAACTATTTGGGGGGAGACAGGGAGAGGCCGTGGGGGGGGTGATGGAGGTGGGTACTAGCTCTGTGAGGAGCTGCTGACGCCACAAGCCTGTGGACCACCCTCCAAGTGAGCATCGGAAGGAAGAGCAAGACCCAGTGCAGCCTGCCCCGAGGGTCAATAAATGTTTGGTGACTGAACCGATGGGTCTGTCTAAATTCCGTGTGTGCACTCTCGTGCCTACAGCACCAACACTCGGTTTCCAGCTGTGGAAATAACTGGAAAGATAAAGGGAAGAAGGGCCTTGGACTCGAGGCAGGGTTCTGTGTGCAGTGCCCTCCGTGCCTTAGCAGCGGTGCTTCTGCTCAGCTCCCGATGGGCTGGGAGACCCCAGAAATGCAGAAACTGCCAGCCTCCAATCAGAATCTGTAAGTCAACAAGACCACCTTCTCCCCAGGTGATTTGTGGAGACTAAGCCCTGAAAAGCTCGGCCTTGGTGTCTGCATTGGTCAAAGGGGACAGTGGCATCTCCCTGGCAGGTTGGTTGTAGCAAGATACAAGAAGTCGTGCCTCACATATAACAAGCATCCATGTTCTATAAATGAATGAATGTTGGTCCTAATGACAATGGCTGACTTTTTTTTTTATTATTAATCCGCAGCGATGGCTGATGTTTTTAAAGCCCGTGGCATTTACCAGGCCCTGAGTATATCAGTGACTGAATGACCCAGTGAATAATAAATGAAGCTTGGGGGTGGGGGGAGAAGGGACTTCTGCTTCGTAGCTTGCCTCTCTGATTTTGATGACAGGATTTGGGTTGGTTTTTTGTTCCCACTTAGCCCCTAAAAAAGCCATTCATGAAGTGTTCAATTAAATAACTTGCTGAATAAATGACCAGTAATCCAATCACACTGGAATTCCCAAGTTAACCTTAGAGTCCAGTTATGATTTCATGGGCCTTCCTCTCTTTCTTCGGGGTTCTTTACAGCATCACTGCTGGAGAACTGATCAATGTGTTCAAGTTCACTGATGGTTAAGGAAGCTCTTACACGTGCCCCTGTCCCTTGCTGGATGCTGGAGACAGACACATCAGATGTAGCCAGCCAACTAGGAAGGACTGTGATTGCGCCAACGCGGGGATCTTCAGCCCTTCATCCTCCAGCCAGTCTCCATCCTGTCCCAATGTTGGTTCATCTTCCCAGCTTGCCTTCATCGCGTCACTCTGCCCAGGAACCATCCGCTGCCCTCCCAGCCCTGGCGTTCGAGCGCGGTATCATCTGCTCTCCAGCCTCGTTCATGCAGCTGTGTCCATGTCTCTGCTCCTCACCGTTCCCAGGACATGCCCATCTGCCTTCATACCTTTATGCATTAGCTTCCTCCAGCCTCGAGGCCTCCCTCTTCACGGGCTCATCCCAGTCCAATCCACAAGCATTAGGCAGGCGATCCACGCCGCCTGTCCAGCTGGAGCTGACCTCACCCTCTGAGCCGCCTGCCACGTGCTCATACCTTTCCTAGTGCTACTTACCCAATATTTAGGTTCTTGTTTGGGGTTCCTATTTGGTAGGCAGATGGTCCTGGGTTCAAATCCTGACTCTACTACCGACCTGTGATCTTGGGCCAGTAATTTATTCTCATGTGAACAATGGGGGTGGAACTTTGAGCCTCCCAGGTGGTTTTAAGGTTTAACTGAGACAACATATTCAAAGTGGCTGGGTCGTTAGGGACACTGTGCTATGTCACTTGAGGTATTTTTGCCCCTACCCTACTGCCCCTGTCACACAGTGCACACTACATTGTTCAGTTGAATCCATGGGTACATGATAATTAGAATTATTTTAGGGAAGCGGCATCATACAGACGTAAATATCATACTGATTTATTGGAAAAGCCCCCTGGCTCACAAATCCAACTGCTCATTTACTTTCAGTGGACACATGTTTGAAGATCATTAACCTTCGGTGCCCTCAGCTGATGTCCCAGAGGCACTGAAGGGAAAGTGCCTAGAGAGACGTGTGTGCAGCCCCCTTCTCTGGGGCCTCCTGTCCCGAGTCCAGAGGTCAAACTGCACACTCGGGCCAACTCCTGACACTGTGGGACATGTGGTGGGCTGGTCTCTCGGATCCCTTCAGCGAGCAAAGCATTAATCTTCCAGTAGCAAGAGGCACATATTTGAAAGGGGAAGAGTCCAGTCTTTCTCCAAACTAATTGTATAACCCTCATAAGCCCTGTCCTCACACACAAGACAGCCACTCTAGAGCTTCATTTATGCTGGTCCTTCAGTCCAAATGACCTCACTCCTCCTCCCACATCCTGTCTCTTTTCTTACCTAGTCCAAAGGCCACTTCTTCCAGGAAGCCTTCCTTGATTCCCCTCTGAACTCACAGCCCCCATCAGGACCCCCTTTAATGGACAGGTGTTCTCTTGGGTCACAGTTCCGGTCCATTTTCACACTCGAACTGGAAACTTTTTGAAGACAAGGCCAGTCACCTATGAATCAAAACACAGAAATAAGGAGGCACACACAGTATGGGTCCAGGAAATGTGGCATGCACGCTTGGGTGTTTGTATGGGTGAATATGTTGAGATAAAGAGTCTCAACAACTGTCCCTCGCCACAGGGAGGTTCCCACAAATTTCTCCAGGGTGGAAATGTTTCCTTCTGCCAGAATCTACAAAGTGGCAGGATTGAGCCTTTACAACCAAAAGTGCTGAATTCCTGAAGCACTGTGGCCCGAGAGCCCACCTCATCCAGACAAAACCGCGTCGGAGCACAGCATTTGTGGTCACTTCTGCACATCTGCTGCCTGCGTGTTGAGGAGAAGGGCTTGGGCAACTTCCAACTTGGCCTCCTAGGCACCACAGGCAGTTCCCGAGGAGGGACAGGGCCACAGCCGCTCTCCCCTGCATGACACTTTGGCTTCATAAACTGTCACTCAGCCGGAGTAAGTGACACTGTAGCCTAAAGGAAAATATCAATAATACATTTGGTCTGCCCCAATTATTCTCTACCTGGGCTTAGGACATTCCTGTCCTCACAGGCTCATTAAAACTCAGAGGACCGCATGGCTCACCTAGACCCAGGCAGGAGGCCCTCGACCACCGCCCAACCTAACAGGTGGCTCTGGCCCCAAATGAATCACCGCAGGGAAGGACTTAAGGCCAGTTGGGGCAGGGGGACACCTAAGTCAGGAGACCAATTTGTCCTAACAGGACCTTTCAGAATCTCAGCTGGGTAACAGGGCCCAGAATTGGGGCCTCCCAGGCTCAGGAAGTGGATGGTGTTTGTGCCTCTGGGTCATGGATTGAGAAAACCTCACAAAGAGGGCAGTGATGGAGGGAAGCCCCCTAGCCAGCGGTCAGTGTTCTCCTTCACCCAGGCTGGCACTGGAGACCTTTGTTTCCAGTGGGGTTAATCCACGGGCTGCTGGGTGAGGACAAAAACAGGGACAGGGGAGTAAGAGTCTCGGGGTCAAGTCACGAGGCTGGACCCTCCCGTGGGCTGGGCTCCCGCTGGATGCTTGAGGGGCTCCCCTCTGATTTCCGAGGCTGCCCCCCGCCGCCAGCCCGTTCCTGAGGACCCGCCGTGGGTGAGCGGTCACTGCTGCCCACGAATGGGGAGTGAGCCTCCTCCTAGAACAGTCATGCCTCAGAGTCCGAGAGAAACTCTGAGGTGGCAGCCACGCCAGTTAGGCGCTCTGGGTCCCCAGAGAGCCATCAAGCCGAACCTTCAGCGTCCAGTCCCCTGGAGGCCCTGTCGGGGCACTAAGGCTACAGTCAGGTGAGGAGGCCCCTCGAGACCCCACATCTACGCCCTGAAGCACCACTCGCACGTGTGCCGGGCAAAGGCCTCCTAGAAGGACATTTCCCAGCATGCTCTCGGTCTCGTGGACTCAAAAGGGGGTCAGTGACAAAAACCACTCGAAACCTAGTCTTTAAACTAGAATTTATTGGTGTACAAAACTCCATTTCATAGATAAAGTGGCACATCTTTGCAGCTTCTATTGCACCAAGTATTGAAGATTAAAAACACAAAAAAAGAAACATTTACTTTTGAAAACACTGCAAGTAGCCAAGTACAGTACTTTGGTAAATAAAAACTAAAATGGTTTGGTGAACACAATCTGAGGAAACAACAAGGAGGAAATGAGCCGTGGACACAGATACGGTCGCGCTTCTCCCTGTCGGGCTCCACAGCTGAGGAAAACTCGCTTAGTCTGTGGAGCACGGCCCGGGGAGGCCTCATCTGTCTCCAGACCGAAGCCAGAACAAGCACGGCCACGTAGAAAGAGCACGTCCCCGCGCCTGCAAACGCCCATGCCTGCGCACTTCCGCATCAGCACAATCAAGGCCGAGCCTGGCTCACCCTCCTGCTCTCTGAGCTGGGTGCTGGCGAAGGACACTGAAGGGCCGCAGGGAGCTGCCCTTCCCACCATGGAAAACGCACAATGGGAGCGGGAAGATGTGAGGTGCCCGGCCTAGCATCCCTCAAGTTTAGGTTGAGGGACCTGCCGGGGGTGTCAAACCACAGGCCAGGTCTGGGGCGGGTCCCCAGTGATTGTCATGGAGGCAGCAGACGTGCTGGACAGAGATGCAGAGGGCAAAAGGCGGATCAGACTGTCCAGAGATCTTACTGCCATGACGCCAGCACAGCACGCTGACAATAAAGTCTCCGTGCAGAGGCTCACACTTGCACGGAAACCTGTCCCTTACCGGGGCTAGCCCCTCCCGCTTTGCTCGCTTTGCAAGGCTGCTGAACTGGGCTAGAGAGAGAAACCAGCTAGGAACTCCTTAGAAGAAAAGATCAGGAGCAAGATGTGCTTCCAAGGAATTCACTGGGGACAGGGCAGGCAGCAGGCCACCAGGCTGTGGCTGGGATATAAAGGTGCCATCTAGATCTTCGATTCAACCATGTCAGGAAAAACACAATTTGCTTTCGAGTCAGGGAAACACGCCTCCAAAAAGTGCCATAATTAAACCACCTCAGAACAACTGTCAAAGGCCCAGGGTGAAAGGCCCAGGGTGACGGCGACACCTGCTCTGAGAGCGAACGCATGAGACAGGGAGTGGAGAGAATGGCGAGACAGACACACACATCAGACTCTGAGTCTAGAGGTTTGCTGCAGAGACAGAGTTTGAGGTAAAAAGGCAGAGAGCCACGCACCCGCCCGAGTGGGCGTCAGAGGGCCACAGACAACCCGTTCAACACCACGAGGCTCCCTTCTCACCCGCCCGCCAGGGCCCTCTGGATCAGGGCAACTCGTGGCCAACTCTGACCTGGAATCCAAGTTTCCTTTAACTGACGGAATTTTCAAGTTCAACGTCTCTATGTTGACCTAGTAAAACCCAGGCCGTGTCAACAGAGTTCCTCAGAATGAGAGAAACTACACACTGACCACAGGACTCCCTGCAAGTGCAGCCCCAAGCCGAAGCCCGCCGGACCCCTACGTACCGGATACGTGGGCAGCTCCCCCCACGTAGCACGGCCCTGCTTCCACCCCGGGACCACATCAGTCACCTGGGGAAGGTCCCCCAGCAAAGCCAGGCGTTACCACAGCTGCCCCACGAGGGAGATCCCACCTCTCAGCCCTCAATCAAATGGGTTTAGAAGTGTTTTCAGAACTTATAAAAGAAACTATAGACAACTTCAACAAACATGTAAGATTCTCCTTCTGGCCACAATTCCGCTACCAGACTTTGCTCCTGAAAATACATGTTCATATCACTAAAAATTTAAGTATACGTACACATTCACTCTCTAGTATCTCCTGGTGGCAACTATATTATTTAGAAGTTGTGGTTCTATGTTGTTGTAGTACAGCTACCTCTCTAGTACAAAGCTGTTGCCACTAAAATTGTATTTATTTTGACGTTTAAAAAATCTTTTTTTTAAACCCATAAAACCTTTATGTACAGTTTTAAGACTAGTAAGTAGCTACAAACCACTGCCCCATCTCCTTTCTCCTGGCCTCACTAAAAGCTACTGGAACAATCCCATGTCAAGTAAACTTGTAACAGAGGAGATGTAGCACAGAGGTGAGGAAGACTCTGCCTGCCAGGAACTGTCAGGTGCCACCAGGGCACTGAGAGCGTGGATTCCACCTACCTCGCACCGTGGCAACTCAGGCAGTGAAGGCTACATTTAAACCCTTAGCTAGATCACTAAAGCTGGCTACATCTACCCTAGTCCTAATAACTAACATACTAAACACACAACAGTTATAACTGGAAAAGTAAAGTGGCAATAAAAGAAAATTACTGAAGCCATTTGATTAGTTTTAGAGCCAGTGTTATACCCCAGAAATGTGAAGCCTGTTATCAGAATTAGGTAATTTGTAAATAAATGTGCCCAATGTTCTCAGTAACTTTTAAAGAGCTTCAAAAACTTCTAAAACCCAAAAGGGCCCCGGGCCATCCTCATTAACCAAGTAAAGCAGTTCCTCTACTCCCCGCCTTGGTTTAGGTCTCCCCTACTTAATCCTTAATCCCAGAATTTCTGGCACACGAAAGGGACCTTTCTGAGAGCAGGTTTCCTATGCTTTCACAGTAAAAAACAGGAAAGGAAGAATATTCATTGGAAAAGCTCAGTCACCGTCAGGAATCTGCCGAGAGTTGAAAACCAAGAGCGCAGCGGCTCCGAAGCCCTGGCTCTCACTCCCTTGGAGACAGCAAGGCGGTGAGCCCCTTCCCAGCAGACTGAAGCTGGGAATCGCCAAGTCAGGACTCCCCAATGCGCAAAGAAATGCCGTGCAGTTTCTAAATCTGCTCATGTTACAATGTAATGGACCAGGGAGAAGCCCAAACCACAATGTCCTGGGAACAACTCCAAGAGACTACTGATGCTCCAACCACAAATAAGTCACAAGAGTCAAACAAACACAAAATTTTAAAAAAATCATTTAAAACCGAACAGAGCAAACTGCCAACTGATAATTGGATGAAACCAGGGCCAGCCTAGATAATCATATATGTCAAAACTGTGTTACAGTTTTCCCTTCACCTCAGAACTTTCATAATTCTGAAATGTGCTGGGGCGGGGAGATAGCTAAGAATTTCTCTTTTGATTCAGCATCTATTATTTGCCCAACTATTAGATTCCCAGAGGCCGAGCCTGACAAGAGCAGCCGCTTTACACACTAGAGTTCTGGAGTTCACGCCCAGCCAGCTTATTCTGGGGGTGACAGCTCTAACCAGGGGTCACCTGAAGGCCTCAGCCAAAGGATGGTCTCATCCTTCGGGGCTAATCCACAACTCTGGAGGGTGCTGGGAAGTTTTTCCAACATCAAAATGCCAAACAAGGCTTAAATAAAAAGTGAATGCAAATTTGATGGGATTTCATTTTCACAATACTAAATTTAGCACTAGGTGAAGTTAGCTTTTATTTCTCTGATGGCATCATTCTAAGTCTAGAAGAGTTGGAAAGAAAATACAGCTGCTTAACATGTGAACGTGAAAAACCCAGGTATTCTTCTAGACATCGTCTCCCCACAAGATGATGTACTAATCTTTACTCCCCGTAGGCAAAAACTCAGGGACACCTTGGTCTCTCCCTTCACAGCGACGCATCCTGCGTCCGCACCACCAGCGCTGCAGATCTGCGCGAGGAGCAGGCACCGGCCATCTTCCCACCGGGAGCGAACAAGTGCCCAGCCCCTGCGCCGTCAGCGCTCTGCAGAGCCCTGCGCCCACGCAGTCAGCACACCGGTCACATGGACCAGCTGTGCCTGCGCCCCGGGGACAGGGGACAGCGTCCGCTTCGGGGAGGAAACACCGTTGTCTCCCTTCCACCCCGACTACAGGCCACAAGCCCCAGATCATGTTACCTTGGGAAAACACTTCCTGAATTATTTTCTGATTAACTTGGATTAGAAAAAAAATTAAATCTAAACAAGTTCCTGAGCTGGAGATCATTGATAAATTGTCCTGTCTGCTAGTATCTGTTTGAAGGTGAAAGAAGAACAAGGAAGTTTGTTGTCATGAATTTCTGACACCTCAACTACTTTATGAACAATTACAGCAAAATTTACTCCAAGTGTTAAGATCCCAAGGTCACTGAACGCTGATTTTCAGGGCAAATAAAACTGCACTTAAAAGTTTTTTCCTGACCTAACTATCCACCCCGAAAGTCTGATATTTTAATTACGGAAGAGGAATGGCTTCACTGCACTTTCATAAAACAGGACACATCACTAACAAAACTCTGAACAAAAAAGAGGCATTTGAAGGAAACTCAGTTGCCAGTTTATGTGGACTTGTGGGTTGTTGGTGTGTGAAGGGACAGCCTCCCTGGAAAGCCTGCTACACAGACTCCTTTCCCATTCGCCTCTTACAACTCCCAGAAGGCCAGAGTCAGATGTTGAGAGCAGCAAAGGTCTTCACCAAGGTGACCTGCGCATTTGCATCTGCTTCGTTCCTGTTACTGTCCCTGTGGCCGCCCCTGCTCTCCAGGGCTTTGTGACGGTGCCTCTCCTCCTGTCGCTTCTTCTTCTCCAGTCGCTGCTGCTCTCTCCTCTGTTTGTTCGTGACCTGAAAGAGAAGACTTCTGGGTGAGCTGCCAGGGGCTGACTCAAGCTGCTGCCTGCTGAAAGGAGGGGCGGGGCTGACAGACCCAAAGGGTGCAGGCAGCCTTTCAACAAGAGCCAGAAAACCCACCTCACAGGCCGAAAGTGTTTTCTTTTCCATTACTCCTCAAATTTACAATTAAATTTATATCCCCTGTGGAGTCAGCAAATAGTATCAATTCCATCCTCCCCAACACCAATTCAAAACGACCAGGAGACCAGCCGCTCCGGTGCACCGGGAGGTGACACTGCGACATGCCACAGGACACCTTCCCCTGCACGACTTAATGCCCCAGGTAATCTGACCCACCCTGGCTTCTGACTTTCTGCTGCATTTAAACGCAGAGCTTCTCGGTGAAAGTCTTTAAGAACAAATTCCAAATTCAACTAAATGAACAGTGCCATACACAGTTGTGAGCACGAGAGGCGGGGAGGGAGCTACACACCCTTCTGGGGAAGCACTTGATGAATTACCAAAAAGTCTTTAATATTCAAACGTCCATGCCTTTTAAACTATCAAATTCCTCTTCTGGGACTCTCGCCAAGAAAATAATGCCAATGCGAATGACTGAATCAAAAACCAGGATTTATGGCTGAGCTAACAGGGAAAGCGCCCACGTACACGGCGCTGGCTGGTAAGAGGTTGCACTTGCGCCACAGGCCGAGGTCTGGTGTGTGCGGCCTTCCAGTCACGCTCACTCACCAAACAGAACGAGTGAAGTCTTCATTCTGCTTCCTCCCATTCTCTACAATAACTGTGTTTACTGACCAAAAGAAAACGACCATCGGGACGAGCCCACTCCCCACCGCTGCGTCAACCACAGCAGCCCCCCACCTGTACTTGCCACCCCGCCTTTCATACCTTTGGGAGCTGGTTTTTATTTGCTTTGTTTTCTTCAGCAGGGCTGGCCCGCGACTTATTGCTTTCCGTCCTGCCTTCCTTCAGGCCCTGATTTCCGAAGATTCTGGTGCCACTGCCACCCTCCTCCCATAAAGGGCCACAATGCTTCAGCGATCGGCCATGAGGCTCAAGGTTCTCATCTACATCTTCCAAAGAGAGACAGTTTATTAAGACTGAGGCCCTAAGATAAATTACATACTGTGATTAATGCCAAATGACTCCAAAATTACCTGGGTCCCTAGAGCACTGTCATTTGGAGAACACATTTTCTTGAGGCAAAATTATAATACCAAGTGAATATAAGGGGCAACATAGGAAAAAAATAGTTGGTAAAATTTGGAAGTTTAATTTAAATACCCTTGTCGGCTAGCCTTATCATCAGCATCACATCAGCACAGGATTTTATTAAACTGCTTTTTAACATGAATTTTTAGGGAAAAATCTTGCATTTGCACCCACAAATGAGAAACAGGCTCAAAAGCTGTCTAGTCAACAAAGTAGCCACAAGTCACATAGGTCTACTTCAAGTCGAGTCAAATTTACAGCTTAGTTCCTCAATCTTGCTAGCTGCGTGTCCCAACACACCATACTGGGCAGCCCAGACCCGGAGAGCATCCCCTTTAAAGGCACCAAGACCATGCTGCTCACAGCTCTCAAAACAGGCACAACAAATACACAGAGAATAATAAACTACCCAATCTCCCGGAAACGCGAGCGCCAGGAGTGGGGTCTGACACATAACACCTGGCCGTCGTTATTTAAATCATTTTAAATAAATGATTTCAGGAAATAGTAAGATGTGACAACCTTTTTCAACTTCTTCTGAGCCACAGGATTAAACTCAGCTCAAGTGAAAAAAAATTCTGAATGATTACCAACTGATAGATGGCAGCAATTTAAATATTTCCATTATAAAAATTAGACATTTTTCTCTCCACTTTACGCGTTAGCATGTTGGTTTTACCAGGGAATTTTCCCTCTAAAAGGATAAAGTCATCCCTGACACTCTCCATCCCTCCAAAATTGGGGTAGGTGGCTTTTTCATGCATTGCTTTAGCACCTGCCCCCAACCCCACTAAATATAATTATCCAGTTTACTCTGTCTCTACCACACCTTTCCCAACCCCCAGACTATTGTCTCCCTAATATAGGACTAGGACCATGCAAGAATGACCACCTGTAGAAGGTGCTCAATAAACTAGTACTGAATGAATGACTATAATTACTGCCTGACTTGATTAAAAATGATCAAAAATAACAGAAATGAAAATCACTGATACAATACTTTTGAAAGTTTCTAAGTATTAATCATGAACTTACTATTTCTTTTTCCCTGGTTCATCTGAAGCATGGCAAGTATTGCAGATTCAATATTGTAGTTTTCAGCTTCCAGGTTCTGGACTATCAAATTAAAATCCTATCCAAGAAACAAAGAAACATTTCAGGACTCTTGGGTACACTTTTGTGCCTATCTCTACTTCAACAGTTTAAAGAGGGGAAAATGTGTAATGGTGAAAAATGAGACAAGGTTTCAAGACCTTTTCCATTTAGAAAATGTCTTCATTTTCAATAATGTCAATCACCTGAAATAACCATTGAATACAAGTGAATTTTGTTTATAAAAATGCAATTTTACTAGTGTAAATACTAATCGGAAAAAATAAATCTACATACTACCTTAGGGTACTGAGTAGTAGTGGGTAAAATTTAGCAAAAAAACCAGGGAAATAAATAAATAGCTCTCACACAACCTGATCAAGCTACAAATACCGTGGACCTAGCTCGGCCTGGCAGGTGTGGGTGTGCTGGAAGGCGCTATGGAAGTAGCAGGTGTCCCGGGTACATCGGCACCTGTCCCCAAGTCCTCGTTAGCACGCGACAGGATACTCACTGAACACCCAGTGGCGTTGCAGACTTTCTGGACAGCATCTTCTACTTCATCTCTCAGGTCGTCTTCAAAGTCCACTCCCTTTGTCTTGATCTTCTCTCTTTTATTTGATTCATCTTGATGAAGTATCTGAAACTGAAAGAAATACATAAAGAGTAATAATAACTTTTTCACAGAAGTCGAGAAACTATGTTCAGGATCTTCAACATACGAAGACACTCTCTCAAAAACATTAAAAGATAAGGGGGAAAGGTCCCCCAGAAAACTTTCAGGGAATGGCAAGCATTAGGTGAAATTCCCCCCAGACACTGAGTTCCAGGCCATAAAAGAGATAATCAAAAGAAAGGCCCATGATAGGGGTGAACTGTGCGGACAGAATGGCTTAGAACACCGACAATTTCTAGACACCAACACCCTGGCAGTGGCTGCCGATCTGTACAGCACACACCTGTCTCAGTTTCCAGAGCTGTGAGTGAAGAGACCCCCTGTGCTAGCACCCACGGGTTTCTAACCCCAAGCCACACTGATTCACACAAGACTGCCATACAGAAGAACACAAGGCTCACTCACATCCGTCTGGAGGTGCGCAGGGGCCTCTGAGTTGTCGTTGATCCTGCGCACACTGTCGTAGTGCTCTCCATACCGATACGCGATGTGCAGCTCCCGCACGTTGCTTTTATCTGTGCCACGAATCTGCAGGGGAAGAAGGGCAGATGCCCACGAGGATTTGGAGGGTGCCAACTTCTGGGGATAATGCCACATGGACCGCCACGAAGCCCAGCCACTAGGCTGTAGACAGACACCAACTGGGAATCTGACTGGGCTAGATCGCCAGCGGTTTCGGAATTCTCTCTCTTCCGTGTATGTCTGCTTCAAGGTGCTTAATACGTAGGTACATGAAACAAAGCCACAAGAAAACATATTCCCAAGCCAGGAGCATGTTTACAATGGAGTTAAATAAGCTTAAGTTTCAGGGGCCTGGGTACCCCTCGGCCCTCAAATGCACAGGCCCTTTCCAAGAGGGAAGGCCCAGAGAGAGGCAGATTTGCTGGTCTTAAAGCTCAAACAAGTTGGGCTCCCTCTTTGAGGAAACAATCTAA
Source organism: Scalopus aquaticus (assembly GCA_004024925.1). Lineage (NCBI taxonomy): Eukaryota > Metazoa > Chordata > Mammalia > Eulipotyphla > Talpidae > Scalopus > Scalopus aquaticus. The sequence goes on from PVIJ01022017.1 coordinate 15,672, forward strand.
ATTACAAATATAAAATTGCCAGAATCTATCTTAAGACCTTGAAGAGGGGCCATAAATGACAGTTCTGATACTTATGCTTCATTAGCTTCACAGGAAATCCACCCTTCACTAGAACAAAAATTGCATTTTCCATCAAGCACACACTACAAAGCAACAAACTCAAAATTTCCCTCTGACATCAGCTTCAAGACAGAATGACTCCCAGTGAAGCAGCACTACCTGCCGACCCTGGAGGCACCGCTCACGCATCCTGTGTGAATGCACCCTTGGAGCACAACCCAACGGGAACAGTGCTCCCCAGAGTCAGGCAGTATACAGAGCCCTAAGGCCCAGTCTGGGTGTGGCCCCAGGAAATGCCACGCCCACAGGAATATGGCAGTCATTCTGAATGTATCCCTGAGAAAGCCCAACGGCCTTCTCTCTGTTAAAAGTTCCCTTCGTGTTTTTAATGAAAACACAAACAATAAGATACTTGACTTAAACAGTATTTGTGGTCAAAAGACAAAGCAAAAACCAGAGAATAAGCAGGTACCACACAGGACTGGAAGTCAGAAGTGTGGACATTTCTCTAGGTAGAATATATATGTCTCCAAGTGGAGGAGCCTACTTTTAATGCACATAAAAACAGAGACAGCACCGTTCAGCTCCAGCAAGACTGCTGGGGAAGGAAACTAGTTGATTAAAATGGCTTACATATTTAAACACCACCACTACCACATTCAAATTCCAAAAGAAAAAATAATTGGAAAGAGTCACCAAGTCGTTAACTCTGATGCTGGTTAACTTTCCACACTACTTTCCATGCTACAAGTATGTGTATTTTCACAGGAGCATATATTCATTCCATTTGTAAGCAGGGAAAAAATGAGGTTTCGGTATCTCCACATTGTGAGTATAAACCTACTCATTATTAAAGCAAGAACTCTTACCCATCACAGTAAAAACCAAAGCAGTTTCAATTCTTCAATTGTATAATATGCTTCATTAGGGTGGGGGGAGAAGGGTAAGATCAATAGCTGGTTCAGCAAAGATCGCTATACACCAAATATACTCAACACTCTTAATGTCTAGCAACCCATGAAAAACAACACTACAGAAATGTATTTGAAAAAAATAAATTCTAACTAAGCAGGATTATCTTCCACAACTCCCCAGGTAATTAAGAAACTTAAAAAAGTTATCATTACTGGAAAGGCCAAGCTATGATTCCTAAATTGGCTCTATTTTCCTTCAAGAACAGGGTCATTATGCTGAATAATCACATGACTGATGACATCTGCTAAACTAAAATTTAATGACAAAAAACAGGACAATGAAGGAGGTAACCAGTAGTGTTGGCCGAAAGACTAGGTAGCCCTAGAGCCTCACTAAAAATACGTCAGCTCTCTCTGGCACAGGGGCACCTGCCCTCCCTGCCCGAGATCTCACACACACACACACACACACACACACACACACACACACACACACACACACACACACACACACA
>PVIJ01022018.1:0-17174 GCA_004024925.1 Scalopus aquaticus
TTTTACCATCAGCGTCATTCTTACATAATATTTTTGGCATTAATTTTTCTAGGAGCATTTTTAAACTCAGAACCCAAATTTACTGTCAAAAGAATGTAACAGTTCTTGTGTCTTACTCTGTGTGCTACACTTTATAGTAATAGCCAAGTGTCTACACTGTTCACACACTATTTGTAAGTGCTTTAACTATTAAACTTAATTATTAGGACAAACCAAGCAGTGATTACCATGCCCACTTTACAGATGAGGGCATCAGAGATGCAAAGAGGTAAAAGAAACTTGCCCAAAGCCACAGTCCTTAATGGACAAAAGATGACTTGGTAACCATGGAGATCTTTAGCTCCACAGGCAGTACCTCCAGCCAAAATGCTACCATCCTCCCAGAGCTTTCTTGTGCAACAATCTCTTCTCTACTCAACTTATTCCTGGAAATTACTACCTAGTCCTCTTGCCCTCATATAGTCTCCATATGTCTAAGCCCAAAGCAGTGGAAATTCTGCTACTCTTATCAAAGGAAAGGAATGCTTCCCAGATGACAAAGACATTCTTATGTGTATTATTTCAACAATATGACACTTAGCATTCCTACCTGAAGGAACTAATTCATGTTTCTTACCCTAGAAGTAGAAGAAATTTTGTTTTTGTCAAGCATAGTCTTAATTTCTTGATGATTCTTGCCTTTCCCCCAACTCCACCAACCAGAAAATAGACATTTCCACATTCTGATCTCTCACTTAAACTGATGTGAAATTTTAAACAAAGCAATTCAGCTGTATAGCTTCTCCTGAATATGCTACGTACCAGTGTAATTCAAAGGAGTCTCAAGTTTTATTAAGGCAATATCATGACCAGTTTCTGAGATTTTATAATTTTGGTGAATAATAATCTCTTTAATTTTTGAGACAGGTGTTTCTATTGTTATTGCCGACAGATTTAAAATGCCACCATAAATTCTCCAAATATCTGGCAAGGAAAGCCTAGAAGGGAAAAATAAAGGCCTATTTAAAACGAGAAAGACTGGCCTTTTATGAAAATATTGTGATTTTTCCTTTTTCTTTACCTTTTGAAAAAGAACTGGGAAGAAAACACTACCTATGACATACTTTTTCTTATCTAATTTCTCCCCCTGGCAATTTGTCATCACTAATAACAGCAGTGCTGAATCTCTGAAGATTTCAATAAAAACACTGAAAATGTATATTTATATAATTACTTTATGTTTACTGTAAACATATTTGTGCTGTAAGTACAAATATAAGAATGTTGCTGTTCCATTTCTGAAACTATGGTAAGGAGAAACTCTAGCATTTTAGCACAAGAAAATCAGGCTCAGTTCACCAAATCTGAAAGCAGTTGCTTCCATGAACGTCAAAACTGTCAGCAGCCACTCTGGGCCAAATTAGGGAGACATCAGCATCTTTTAAAATGTATCTGCCTGGTGGCGGGACGAGGGAATATGGTGATGGACTATGGGTGCTTTGGTGGTGAGAGAACTATGGTGACCTGAGGGGAGAAATGACATAGCGTCCAAAAATTAACACGGATGTAAGAAAAAAGTAGTACGTCTAAAAATAAATAAATAAAATTTAAAAATTTATTTAAAAATAAAAACAAAAAGGCAAGAGATTAGATGCACCCCGTTTCCCAAACTCACCCATCAAAGCAGTGGGCAGCAGTCAGGACCCACTGCGGGCCGATGATGGAGCCTCCACACAGGTGTGTCTGAGCCGGCAGCTTGGCCTGCAAGCTCACCTGCCAGGGCCACTCGCCCCACACCGAGTCCTTTCCTCCAACGATGCGGATGCGTGAGTTTGTTTTTGTTGTGCAAACTAAATGAGAGTGTTGGGCACTTGGAATTAGAGGGTGTCAGAATCCTCCTTTGCCAAGGGGAACATACTAGATAGTCCCCGTATTGTATTTTACGACTTACTACTAAGCAAGCGAGACAAAACAACACAGACTTCTCGATAGTTGTGTGAAAAAGGGAAGTTTACTCACCAGAGCCATCTCCCCTTTTACACAACCGCAAAGAATAACCAGAGCGCAATTGTGTCCGGGATGTAATCCTGGTAGGGGAACCATCCAAAGATAACCGCAAGGAACACTTACAGCTACACAAAATGACCAGAATAAAGGTTAAACTTCACAGAAAAGGAAGGCCCAAGAAACTGTCTTGCCAATATCTTTGAAAAAGAAATTTTCACTAACTTCTCTCCTCTACAGTCTTCTGGGAGTAAAGAATAAGTGAAAAATTGGCAGCGAATCATCTTTGTACAAGTCTCTTGGCAAACTTTTTCTCCTTTCACGAAGGTCACATTCAATTCTTCCCCTTCGAAATCAACTCCTGAGTAAATTTTTAAATGGCAGGGCTCTGTGCCAATTATAAACATAAAAAATGAGAACAGCAATAATGCAGCATTACACAACTTCTTAGTGCACTGAGGGTTACGTCATCACTAATACTTGTCAACTGATCATAAGATCAATCACATTTTATGTCATATTATTATTGAATCAGATTACCAGGCAAAGTTTGTTTGCAGGTTAAAAGGCTATATCCAGATATGGTGTTTTCCTGAGGAATAGGGGGATTTGGTGTCCCACTTTTAGAAGTCTTGAGGAAACAAATGTTTCTATTAAAAAGAGAGAGAGAGAGAGGTAAATACAAAAGCACCTCATATCAAAAAAAAGCACCCCTGAAAATTTCATTCTTGAGAAATACCCTTCAGAGCAAATCAGACTATAGTACTCCAATAAATTATAGAGATTAAATGTAAATCAAGCCACATCTCCTGAAGAAAAGTGATAGGCACAGATAGCCCGAAAAGAGAATGGTAAAGGTGCACCTTCTAATTGGAAAAAAAATTAAAGGAGGAAAGATCACATTCTGGGGATTTATTCTGCTGATGCCCTTATGTAACCAGGTCCCCTTGCCTTGTACACGAAGGAAGGGTGGGTTAGGAGGAGAAAGGGCCAAGCAGAACATTGATCAGGGTAAAGAGGGCTCTGGTTTCTGAGGCGGGCCAGTCAGAGCCGCCTGCTGAGAGGATAAGCTGCCAATAGGGATTTTGCTTGAGGCTAATTCAAAGCATTAGGGTCCTTTGTTTCCCACAGCTGGTTTTCCTAGATTCAATGCTAAATTTAAGAAAAGGCAGGCAGAAAACTCTGCTAATCTTTTAACTAATCTGCACCTGGCAGAAAAGCACTCAAACTGTGGGTTTAATTAAGCATTGAGGGAAATGAATAAAATTTGGGAAAAAACTCGAATGATAAAAGTAAATGATGACAGGATCATACACATACTACACATTCATACTCGCCTTTGGGATTCTGTTTCCCACGCCTTCGTATAAAAGGTGAAGAAGAGGCAGTTGGGGTGGTAGGTGCAGATGGTTCGACATACCGAAGCTTCAGGAGCGGTGACTCTGGCAACATCCACATCAGTGAAAGCGAGATGTTGGAAGAGGTCCCTTTGGCAGCCTGTGGACTCGCAGAAGGAGGAAAGTCCTCAGCACATGACATAATGCCGAGGAGATTCTGACCATTTGTTACTCATAGCACTGAACAACCTAAGTGCAAAAATGTCTGTGAAAACATCCCCAAACTTGTTTGCTGTTTAAAAGAGGAAAAAATTTACCCAATTCTGATAAGACAGATTCATACATCAGAGGAATTAATTAGCTCTGCCAGCTGCATCCCCAAATAGTGCAAACAGCATATGCATATATTTTATCTGGACCCTGAGTTCCCAGCTTTCGGAACTCAAGGTATTGTGTTACATTTTTCTGAATCTTATGAAAAAATATTTTTATAAAAAGAGATAAACAAAAATATCAGATAACTAACAAGAAAACCATGTGCCCCTTGAAATTAGAACAGAAGAAAATCCACCTTCATTATCCTTATATGATCTTACTTTATAATTCTACTTTTATTAGTGTTTCTATTATTTACTCAATTTGATAATAGAAATCTAACAAAATTATGGTGGCCAAAATATTGTAATAGCAGGCCTCCCTGGTGGTGCAAGGGGTTAAGTCTCAGCACTATGAAGCTATCCAGAGCCAGTGCAGCATGATTTCGTTCCCCAGCCAGGGAGCTGACCCACATGGCACAGCAGACCTCTCCTGTCTTGCCTGCTCCCCTAAGCAGTGTATTTCAGATGATCTGCCTGTTCTGCTCCCCACTCTGTCTCTGGTGAATACTCTCACTACCGCCCTAACACCTCTGGCCAGCACCCCTGTTATTGTAGGCATAAATAAATAAAAATAAAATCTTTTAAAAATTTTTTAAAAATATTGTAATAGCAATTATTATGGGCAGGGCAAAAGAATACTTTTCTCCCCATAATATTATCTTTATGTAGGTGGTCTAGGAAATGAGAACTCAACTAATTAAATCTTTTCTAAAAAAGTAGAGGCTCTTCAAGTTGGGAGAGAATTTAATGAGTCGTCTGTGCCAAGCTATAATTATATATTCTCAGGGATTTCCCTGGCAAGTTTTTCAATGTTGAGTTAGACATCTATAGTGATAAGGAGCTCACTACCTCATGGTAAAGCCCATTTCTTTTCTGGACTATGCTTAGATGTTAGGAGATACTTTAATTTTTTTTTAATTGAGGTAATATTGGTTTACAGCACTGTATATAATTTAGAGGTATAGGATCACCCCCTTCAGGTATAGGTTACCACACCACACACACCACCAAGGCACTGAAAGTCCTCCACCATAATCCACTGTACTCCCTCCTCACTTGGTCTCCTGCCTGTCCCCCTACCAGTAGCCTCAATTCTACAGTCAGATGTCTAGGGTCTGTTACTAGTTCAGTTTTACCTGACCCTTTGTTTTGTTTCTCTGTATTCCACAAGAGGCTCATGAAACCTCGGTAAAATAAACTCAAAGCAATTCAGACCTAAGCACATAATCAAACTGTTGAAGCAAAAGATAAAATAAGTTGAATGTAGCAGGAGAAAAAGCACTTCTCATACACAAACTCTCCCAATAAGAATAACCACTGATTTCTCATCAAACCAGTAAGACCCAAAGGCAGTAAGATGATATATTCAAAATATTAAAAGGGAAAGACAGCTAGCCAAGAATTCTATGTCCAGCAAAACCATCCTTTAAAAATTATGGGGAAATTGCAAATCAGAAATGAGAAAGATTATAACGAAATACTATTAACAGCTGTATACTAACAAATTTGAAAACCTAAACAAAATGGACAGATACCTAGACATACGCAAAACAGACTGAAATGCACTGAAATGGACTGAAAAAGAAATAGGAAATCTGAATAGACTAATAAAATATAAAGAGATTGAATTTGTAATAAAAACTACCCACTTAAAAAAAGCCAAGGCCTAGATGACTTTACCACGCAGTTCTAATGAATACTCAAAGAAGAATGAATACCATAGAGAAAAAGTAGCCAGACAATTACCAATTTCTGAGAGTGCACAGGGCTTCAGTGAGAATCCAGATGCCACATTATGCAGGACTTTTATACTGGTAGGGGTACCTCCAGGACCGTGCTTTAATAAGCAGTTGTTCCTCAATGCAAAGAAAAGAGGTTACTTTGCTTCCTGAACATTGAGTTACAGCAACAGTCCATTCTGAGTTGAAATGATCCATGATGGGTGTAAAATAAACAAAGAAATGAAAATAGTGCCATTGAAAATGAGTGAGGTAGGTTTTGCATTATTAATCAAATAAACAGCTTTCCCCCCCGGCAGAGGAAAAGTTAGAGTGAGAACAGGGGTGGGAACTTTATTCTTTAACACTAACCCTCATTCTACAAGAACATGCTCTTTGTGGGCCAAATGAAAAAAATGATACCAAAATTGAGTAAGTAAATAAAGGGAGTATAACTTCTTTGTTTTTCAGCTGGGAGAAAAATAAGTTACAAAGAACAGAAATCCTGAAAGTGCCATCAGAAAGAACAAATGCTATGAATTTTACTCACCGATATTCTGGAATGTAAAATTTGTTTGTGGCATAGGTGAAAAATTGGCAGAGGATATTGTTTGTACACCTTTTCTGGCATTCTTCAACACTTTCAACTTTAGATACATTAAAATTGACTCCTCTGATATCAACTCCTTCATAAATGTCACGGTGGCAAGCTATACAAACAATACATAGAGCAAAATTCAGTATCTTTTCTAGAAGTAGATCATCCATTGTAACCATGTGAGCAGGGTAATTTGGAAGGATAATAGTTAGTTTACAGCTACTTTATTAACTAGGGGCTTTGGGATTATTTTATTATGTCACTAAATTATTAAACTGCACCAGAAATAAATACATTCCAATAGAAGATAAAGCACTAGCATGAAAAAGGGGCTACTGTACTTCCAAAACTACAAGGTATGTGCAGCAATGCAAGTAGTGTTTCATGCTGAAATTATTATTGAGTAGTGAAAGATAAACAAGGCAGTAATAGGGAAGACCTTACTAATATACACTACGGATTGGCCTTCAATCTCTTGCACTGAGAGGAGTTTATCTCTGTGATATTTCTTAGTATTCAGCTACTCCTGTCTGCTTGTGAATTGCATCTGTTAGCCCTATCATTGATATCTACATGTAAGTTATTATGAAATGTGTTTTTGTGTATGTATGATGAAACCATTTTTGTCCTTGCTTTAAAATTATGTTAAATTCCACTTAAGCATCTTTTCAGTTGAAATTTAGCTTATATTCAAAATATATAGATAATTCTTTTACTAGAATGTAAACTAAATTTATAATTTTGGCTGTTTTTTAAAGACTCAATTTTGTTAGTTAGACTCATGATGGAAGAGTCACAGTTGAGCAGAAAAGTTATATTGAGGTGGCAGGGTGGTGGATTATTCACAGTGGGCTGTGTACACAGGATTTGCAGATTATCTAAGTGGAGTCTCTTCCCAATTGTGTTGCATAAGAGATTTCAGAGGGGATACTTACAAACTAAGACTTTTTTATGGTTAGTGGAAAGTTATAAACCTACATCTAAACATTTTAAACTAAAATTGGTCCTGATTTTAGAGACTCTATGTGCCTAGCAGCAATTTTTCACTTAATCAAGATACCTACAGAGAATTAGAAGGGAATATTGAATCAAACTCTGTGAGAAGACTTAATTTGGGGTGGAAAACATAACAATAATGAAAGTGTTGAGAAAAGCACCATATTATTTTTTCTTTAAATTTTACTGTGACCGGGGGGGTTGGGGGGTGGGGAGGGGGAAGATAAGGGCACAAAATGGAGTAGAAAAGGACACAGGGACCATGGAGATGGATCACGGGTGAATTGGTGGTGGGCTACCCAAGGGGAATACAAAATGTAAAAGATATGAATAACAATACAAATATATATATTATAAAAATAAATAAATAAATTTTACTGTGACATACAATTGAAAATAATGCTTAGTTAACTTATACTAAATGACATTAAGATACAAATTTGATAGGGCCTCCCTGGTGGTGCAACGGGTTGGGCGCAGCGCTGTGGAACTGTCAGCAGCTGCAGCGTGAGTTGGATGTCCAACCAGGGACATTCCCACGAGGCGCAACAGACCTCTCCTGTCTCACCCGCTGCTCCCCTCAGCAGTATATTTCGGTCCATCTGCCTGTTCTGCTCCCCACTCTGTCTCTGGTGAACCCCACACCTTACCACCCCACACCTCTGTCCTGCACCCCAGTTTGTAGGCAAAATTAAAATAAATCTTAAAAAAAAGGCACAAATTTGATCTATAAAATAGGAAATGTATTCCTCCTTAGGTAAACTACATTTTGGCTAAGTCAGGCCCCCATGTTTATGATTGAGGTCTGGTTGCTATATAAACTGCAGGTACAAGATGGGTGTGTGTGTGTGTGTGTGTGTGTGTGTGTGTGTGTGTGTGTGTGTGTTGGAGGAGGGGTATTAATGGGAGAAGGATGAAAAATCTTCAAACATCTAAAGTTTGGACCCATAAAATTAACTGTATAGATAAATAAAATAACTAAAGATAAAATAACTATGATGTATGTCCTAGTCTTCGTATTTCTTTTTAGAAATACTACTCTTAACACAATTTACAGAGCCTAGTCCTTCAGTTTGGGTTTAGGGGTATACAACAGGGCTTCTTGACTTTGGCACTACAGACATTTGGGGCCAGGAAAGCTGTGTTGTAGGCGCCTCCCTATGCTTTGTAGAATGTTTAGCAGCGTCTCTGGTCTCTATTCACCAGATGCCAGTGTTGTTCCCCCACCCCCTAAATATTGTCTCTAAATATTGCTAAGTGTCCCTGGGAAGAAGGGCAAAATTACCCTGGCTGAGACCCACTAAGACCCTTAAGTGAAGTAGGGAGGGGGACACCCTCTGGATTCTGTGCAAGTTTCTTACCTGGAATCAAGGGAGAATGATGTTTGGATGTTGATTCACTTTCTGCCTACCTTACTCTCTAGTGTAACCTCAGAAATAATGGAGGCTGGTGAAGCATGTGCTGACAAAGACAAGAGGAGATGTCAGAACACAGCCTCATCTTGGCTCTGAGTGCTGCCTCCAAAGGTGCATTATAGTGGAGACTTGAGCCCAAGCTATTCTAAGGCAGACCCATTATTCTCTCGAATTCTACAAAGAAATTCCCACCTTACCGCTTATTTGATGACCACATTGCTTTAAGGAATATCCAGAAATTGCATTTGTCCGTGATACTCTTGGCAAGGATCCTGTAACACTGTCTTTTAAGAAGCAACCAAACCTGTTTTCAAAAGTAGCTTCACTTAGGAAGTAAAAAAACATAGAGGATATGTCTAGCACTTTTAAACACTAATAAATGCAGCCAAAATTAAGGAAAATAATACAACTTCCCTGACGTATGCTGGAATTCCATAATGTCTAATGATCTTCGTAATATCCAATCTCAGTGTTGTTTTCCTTTATAATCACATTTTTAAGTACAGGAGAGCAGTTATATTAGAGTGAATTCGAGCCCCAGATCATGCTGAGAATCGAGGTGCATGAAATGCAGTTTGTCCTCGTGGCTCAGTGTGGCCATGGGCACACAATGCTCTGTATTCTCAAGAGAAGAGCAAAATTGGATCAACAGGTATCGGCGAGGTCCTCCTGGAGCCCTCTGAAGCAGGGTCATGGGTCATTCATCAGAGTCGGCAGAGGAACAATGACAATGTCTGAGTCACTTTGATTAAAAGTTATTAGCCACAGTGGGGTTGCAATAATCTACACTGATTTATATCCACCACCACCCCCACCCCCCCGTCCCAAAGCCTCTAGTTGAGAGGAGAAGACCAGTGATTTCCTGCTCTGGGGTTATCTATACACCCACTTTTGGGTAAATGGGGCTAAGGGAAGAGTTCAGATTGCCTGAAAGATGAAGTGCTTACAGTTTCCACTGGTATCCTCACCGCTCTCAGATTTAAATAATTTTAGTAGTGCAAATGAAACAACCATATTGTCTTTGTTGGTTGAAAGGGAGGGAACCTAAAAGATGCACCCCCAAAGAGTTTTCTGCTTTTCTTTTGAGGCGATTTAGGGAATTACTGTCTTTCATTCATTTCTTAATTTTCCTGAGGTGTTACTTTCATCCACTCATTTGAGACTGATGTAAAAAAAAAAGTGTTAATGATGTTTCCTATGTTCCTAAACTTTTAGGGAACTATATTCTCACTTTGTAAATTGTTTTTCTAAATACATTTATTCTGGATATCAGTCAAAATTAAAGAAAATTATGATGAGATTATGACTATACTTAGGCAACTGACCTAGTAAGTTTCCATCTATTTACCAAAATGCTCTCACTTATCCAAATTACTAATTCTGGATGTTACTCAATTACATTCTCAACAAAATGCTTGCCTTCTCTTATATGAGCGTTGTGTTATCCACAAATGTGATCATAGGTCAGACAACAAGTGTGTTTATTTATTCAGATGAAATATATATGTTTTTAGGTTTTTTTGAGACAATCTCTTAGCCTAGTGATTTATAAGCATTTTCTTGAGACTGTGGATAGAAAATGACTAGTTGCTATGCTTTAAGTGAATGAAGCAATTGTTTAAAATTTACATTTCCAGATACAAGAGACCTGGCCTCTTCAGTTGGTATAGCTTTAAGAATTTAAGCTTACCAGTAGGTAAGCTTTAAGCTTACCTATAGCTTAGGTAAGAACCACTCCAAGTGATTCCAATGAAGCTTCAATTGAATCCGATTGAAGAAATATAATCCTGCCACAAGCTGTCCCTTTTTGCATACAACTGATTCCATTTTGAGAAACGACTAGTTTTTCCAACAATGAAATAGCAACTTTTACCTTTTGTCTATATTGTTAGTTGAATTTGCAGGAAGAAAACTGAATAGCAAACACCTTGGATGGAAGGTGCACGCCATCTGACAGTGCTGGACGTCTGGGGAATAGAGGCCGGCCACATCCCCGCCTTTGAAGAAGGTGTTTGTATATAGTTGAGTTAGGCATCCTGTGATATAATCATTGAAAAAAACACGTCAATATCAAACCAATGCAGGTAGTATTTTTAATAGAAATAGACTTGTATTTCAAACCTTATTACTTCCTCTGCTAAATACTTAGTGAACTTTACAACTTGACTTTCACTGAAGAGGGAAAATTAATATGTTAAGAGAACTATGTGAACAATGCAAGATGTTATTTAAACTCATTTTATGGTACTTCTTTATATAAAAAAAACTTGGTTGATTTTTTATTAAATCACACAATAGGTTGCACATAAATTATCCTCATTTGGTTTCTCCCTAACAGGCTATGGAGATATCATGCTTCAGAAATAACCATGTTTTAGGGGCTGTTTTGGTGCAGTGGGGAGCATGTCAGTCTCATAAAAAATAACTATATATGATCTCCTTTAAAAAAACTTTTATAAAAAATATCCCCACTAGAGTCTCAAAACAGGTCTGCAAGGGGAGCTAGAGACTGGCCTTATACATATCTGAATTTTTTTTTATAAAGAAAGGTTAAGTAATATTCAGTGCAGACTTGCTGAAGAGATATGTGGCTAATGAATGTCCTGGGATATAAATCCGGGCTTTGACTTCTACTCTTGTTCCCTTCTCTAGGGTGCAATTTTAAATGTTTCTCATCTCAGTTTAATGCAAGCAAGCTAGCAATTTTCGAGTGTTGGTTCCTTCACAAATGAATGCAGACTAGGCAGTATTTACATGGTTTCTGCAACTCTTTTTTTTAGGTAGTGTAAGCAAATGCTAAATTGGAAAGAAATTCTGAACTACTTGCTGGTTGGAATTGTTCACAACTCTAAAGTACCCTGAATCCCACATATTGTTATTAGAGTAGTGAGTGTTAACTTTTATTATCTTACTGTTTCAAATATTAAAGTGTTGCCTTTAATATATGCATGTGGGTTCACCATTTCAAAGTCTGCTTAATAAGCTTTCCCAACCCAAGTGGCACCTTCACTTTTAGATGATCAGTTGTCCATGAACTAGCAGATAGTTCAGTGACAACCTTGCCCCCGCCCCCCCACCAGCAGTCATGCTTCAGTTTCACTGTCTATTTCTGCGTGGCCTTTCAGGGAATGGGCAGCTCTGACACATGTGTTTTGTTAATCTCTAAGGTTAAAATCTCTTGTGCATTATCCTAGCCCTTTGCGGATTCTGGCCCTGAGCCACTCACGACGAGTCTACCCAACAAGTTAGCTTCTGTCCCTCTCAGGGGTATGGCTAAAATGACTAGCCCTTGGGGAAGGTTTATATTTAGAAAAGCAGACATCTCTTCAGCAAAAGCTTCTGGGAATACAAGTTGCCAAGTGTACAGGTTTAGATTTCATATTTGCACAAGACCCTGTGTAGTTGGTTCAGTGACAACTGGCTGCAAAGTGGCCTATTCTTTAAGTAGTTGGTGTTTTTAACTGATTCATCTATATCAAGGAGCTATTCTCCCCCTTGGTGACGTATGAATGAACAATGGCTGGTGATCACCCAGGAGTTCTCATTTTGCCATAGCACCGTTGTGAACAACCATGAAAGGGATGACTGGAAATACACTAACTTTGGAGTGGGCCAGAAAGAAAGTTCTATAGGTGTTGGTGCTTATCCTCATAAGTTACTAATGACGATAGCAATGATGACAATGACAATGAAGGCATGTTTGCATTGTATTTTAGATTGTGTATAAGGCACTGTTCTGTAAATTATCTCACAACATAAAATACTACATGACATGTCACACTGGCCCTTGTGTGTTCATGGACTTTGGACTGATTATTAGGTCTTATTTTAAAAATGCTTCATCAAGAAAGGTAAGAAAAACACTCTAATTTGCAAAAATTGGAGGAAGAAATACAAAAAACTGGTAAACATGAAAATTGGTAAGAATCATATTTACAACCAAGTTAAAACTACAAGATGTCATTTTGCTCATCATATTAGCAAAACACTTTGATTACATAAGTTATAAGTGCTAATGAACTGAATCTGATTGCAAATAATAAAGAAAAAAATAGTTCAATGGCTAGTTAAAAGTTCGAAAGCCAAAGAACTCCTGGGGGCCCTGACTTTGGGAGTAATGAATGGACCTGGTGCTCAGCTGATCCCATCAAGACCTATTTCGTCTTCCTAAATGTGTTCTAGTCCGTGATGGGAAACTCGGGCTATGCATTCTCAGATCTATCAAGTCCAACTGGGAAACAAATAAGAGGCTGATTGTTTTACAACTGTTTTGTGGCGAATGATTTCCAAGCAGAAATGACTCTTCCTGTTAACAGATGCTTATAGACACTTCTAGATCTCTCCCCCTGGTGTGCGTAGGGCAATATTTCAAAGAAGAAATAGTAAAAGGATATGTGTCCTGATTTAGCAGGGCCTGTCTCCTTCCCAAAGCAGTGTGTCCAATAGCTTTCTCTGGGGCTGGCATGTCTTGTTAACTATTTCCTCATATGCTCTTAACTTAATGTGCCATTAATCATCCACTTACCGCAGGAAACTGTAGTAAACAAGCAAATGAAATAAGCTGCTTGCCTGAATGAAATCATCCTAAAAGAAAAGGCAATGCATGTATAACTCTGCTGGTTGGCGAGCATAGTCAACATTAACCTTAATTTTAGGTGATAGAGTTTGTCTTGTATATGTCTAAATGGCAATTCTAAGAACACAGTTTCCAGCACAGAAAGCAAATGTTTTCTTTACATTTTGTGCCTAGGGTTTGGGATTAGCATATGTTAAGCCCTCTAGGCTATTGTGCTTATTGTTCATTTGTCACCAGTTGTCAGTAATGGGCCAGAGAATTAAGAGCAAGGAATAAAACACTCCGGAAACCTCTATGTTTGAGCAGAAAGAAAATTACTATCAACAAAGCCAATAATATCTGCCTAGAATCCTTAAGTAAAGAAGTACTCTGAAAATACTCAAGTCTGTCTTTAATTTTTAAATCAGCCAATAGTCTATTTGTTTTAAAAATATCTTACATTTTATATTCTCAATATTCCCACATATATTAGTTCCTCCTCACTATATAGAAAATTAGAACATAAACTAATAGATTCCTCATAAAGTAAAATATATGTTTAATTAAAAAAAAAACATTTGGAAGCACTTTGAATAATAGAAATTCTGTACCTGAAAGTACAGTTGCTCCTGTGGTGCTGGAGGTGAAGGTGTCTCTCGCCGCTTAAAAATGGATGGCGCTGGGCTTTCGTAAGTTGACTCTGTGGGCAGTATTTGCTTGGCGCCAATGTTGACTTTTGTTATCTGCAAGCTTCAAGTTTTTGTCCTGTCAGCATAATCTATAACTATCCCATTCCTGTGTTCAGTTATCTAATATATTAACTCTTTCACACTAGGGTCACACCGTTCATGCACAGGTTTTAAACAATATTCCCAAACAGTTATTTGGGGTCCTGCAGCATAAATCTCATTGAACTGGACTTTTTCCACTATAATTAACTGGTGCACAACTAAACCATGGTGGTATGGATCTTCCTGGAAGGATCTTTGGATAAATGATACTTATGCCTTCCCTTATGTTAGTGAAAGAATTACATAATGCCTAAATTTTAAGTACAGAAAGGAATTGGTTGATGTTAGAGCCTGCTCTCACCCAATATAAGAAAGAAGATAGAATGGTGTGGCAAAACACTTCATGAATCAAATGCGACCCAGCGCTTGTTTTTGTAAAAAAGTTTTATTGTAACACAATCATGTCCCTTAGTTCCTGGATTATCTTTGTAAGCACTTGCCCTGCAATTACATAGTTAAGTAGTAGTCCAACCTACAAAACTGAAAAGATTTACTCTCCGGCCCTTTTCTGGAAAAGTACTAAATAGTGCTCCTGGTACAGAGTTTAGACTTGTCTGTCAACCTATCCCAACTGGAAAAAACATTTAGGGAAACTGTTCTAGCTCAGGGAGTTCTATTTTATTTTTAATTTTAAGAAAAAGTCTCCCTGCCCACTGAACTGTGCTTTCTGGCAACTTCTTTCCTTCAGTCCTAGAGTTTCCTACTAGAGCCACACAAATAATTTTTTCTCCATTTTGTGCTTTTTAAAATATTTAGACCATAATAATCACTTATCCACATAATTTCCTTTGTTTTGTAACTATTCTTCAAAACCATAGCATATTGTTCTGACAAGTGAATTGGATTTTTAGGGAGCTGATTCTTAAATATTTTATATATGTAAATGCAGTACAGAACTGTTTTTTATTAAAAATTAGGCTAATGCTGCCAAGATGAACCAGAGTATTTCCAATATGCGTGCTTTCCTGAATTTAGAATCAGGGTATCAACCGGTACAAAAGGGAATCCTCTAGTCCATGTAGAACAAAAGAGCTTAAATTTGGGATCTCAACTGCTATGAACCTCAATAAGAAAAAGTGATTGGGACATAATTATGCTAGCTCCAAATCCCAACAGAAGTCCTCAGAATTTGCTTCCCTAATGGTAAATTTGCAGATTTTGACCAATTTAGATATACTTCTGGATTTTGTTTGAACTTTTTTGCAGTGAGATATATATATCATGTTTTAGTAACACAAAAACCCCCCAAAATATCTTGATGAATTCAGAAGAAACAAAGAGGCAGTAGTGTGAGGAATTTACAATGTGTCCCTAGATTTCCCACTGTAACCCTGGGAACTAAATAGGGTGAATCTCTATTCATGATTACATTATGTTACATGACAAAGGGAATTTTGTAGGTATAAGTAAGGTTACTGAATAGCTGACTTTGAACTCATCAATATGGAGATTATCTGTTTAGGCCCAAAAGCATCATACTAGTCCTTTAAATGCAGAGTTTTCTTCTGTGATTAACATAAGAAGTCAGAGAGATTTCAAGTATGAGATCTGGCAGGCGAGAAACTCCTTTGCTGGCTTTGAGTGGAGTTGGCCAAGGGCAAGAATCTGAGAGTGACTTCTAGGTCCACAGTGGTTTCTGAACAAGAATCAGAAAGGACATAGGGGATTCAGTACTGCAACCTAGAAGAACTAATTACTTCTGACAAGCTAAATGTGCTTGGAAGCATTTTCTTCCACAGCAACTCTACACCTTGGCTTGGGGCTTATGATATTCTAAACAGAGAACACAGTTAAGCCTACATTCTGACCTACAGAACTGTGAAGGAATAAATGAGTGTTGGTTTAAACTAGTAAGATGGTAGTAATTCATGATACGGCATAATAACACTAATATAGAAAATAAGATTTATCTGAAGTAATAGAGTCTGGAGAGAGGAGTTTAGGAAATGGACAATTCCAGGGTGAGAGAATGGAGATTCCCCAATAAAACTTGAGAGTTGTGGGTGGGGGGGAATGGGCTGAAGCAGAGAAGAGTTCTGCCTGCTGTGGGCGCTTTAAGGGGACCCATGATTTAAAAGGGGAGTAGAGGTGGAGAGAAAGCTCTGATTCTCTGATGAAGCTGGCCAAAATGTGTCCACTAGGAAAGAAGGACAGATGGACAAAGTGACATTGTACTGCCTATTGCTCAAAGAATTTCAGTCCCTAAGAAGGTCTTTATACTTCTGACTCATGAAGGATCTTGTGTCTCAAAGGTATTCAGTGTCCTAAGGTGAGTCATACTTCAGGCTTTGTTCCTCTCAGTGCACTTCTGTGGGAATCATAGTGTGTTATGTACATACATATTACTACAGTTACATATACACACATATTTGTATATATAATACTACTGAATAAACATCTACAAAAATAAATCAAATACTTAGTGGAATAAATACAAAGCTTATTTTAACACAACAGTCGTCACTGCCCTTGTATAAGGCAGTATCTGGAAGGAAAGTGCAAAATCAAGGCAGGACTATTTGCTCTTTGTAAGGAATTTTTAAAAGGAAAATGAGCAAAAAAAATAAAATCACAGCTAAAAGGCATCTGCTATCACAGTCTCTCCGCCATGCTTTATCACAGGATGGTACAAAAATAAAGTGTGCTATTCCTAGAAAAAGGGGGTTCGAGACAAACTAAAAAACATAATGTACCTACCAGCATGAATTAAATGCTGAAAAGAAATGTATTTAGATCTTCTAGGTACATTTCAGGGTAAAAATTGATTTTTTTTTTTTTTTTTGTGACCAGCATCTCTTCAATTGTGAGACAGGTGAGTTGGTCCAGAAACTAGCATTCCTCAGTTGCTTGTGACAGTGAACACAGTATCAGCTCACTAGACTGTCACTTGGAGAAACTGCTAGACTGTAAATCCCTTAAGGACGCTTATGGTGTCAGCTGATTTCCAAGTAGTTCTAGGAGATTTTTACCTTCTGCTAACAACTAAGCAAAATTCTCTGTATTTCTAATTCTCCTCTAGCATTTTCTTCAGTCAGGGAAACTCAAAATCAATCCAGGATAATAACACAAGGAATATTTTGTTAGAAAGTCTGAGCAACTTTGGTGACATCAAACTCGCGAGAGCGATTTCTGTTATTACTCATTATAAGCCAGTTACCCACCAGTTTATCTTTTAAAGTTACCTCTATTTCAAATTGACATAAATTCTTAGAATGAAATGCAGCACCCATATTTAAAATGTAATTTATTTTTCTATAGATGCCTCCTTCAAGCAAGAGGAAAACAGCTAATACAGATACAAACACATTTGATGATAGTCTTATTTACAAAATATTAGTGTATACATTGTAATCCTATAGACCATTACATGACTTCTCAATTTCAACTCTGGCATGGATTAAAGT
>PVIJ01022019.1:0-17153 GCA_004024925.1 Scalopus aquaticus
AATCAAGGAAATGCAAATCAAAACCACTATGAGATACCACCTCACACCTGTGAGGATGGCACACATTAAAAATACAGGCAACAACAAATGCTGGAAAGGATGTGGAGAAAAAGGAACTCTTCTACACTGCTGGTGGGAATGTGAACTGGTCCAACCACTATGGAAAGCTGTATGGCGATTCCTCAGACTGCTAAACATGAAGCTTCCATATGACCCAGCAATCCCACTTTTGGGAATTTACCCAAAGGATACAAAAACACTAATTCGAAAGGATACATGCACCCGTATGTTCATTGCGGTACTATTCACAATAGCAAAGGTATGGAAGCAACCCAGATGTCCAAAAATAGATGATTGGATCAAGATGTGGTACATATACACAATGGAATACTATTCAGCATGGAAAGAAGATAAACACATGCAATTTGCAGCTACATGGATGGAATTAGAGGGGATCATACTCAGTGAAATCAGCCAGAAAGAAGAGAAAAATATCGAATGGTTTCACTTATTACAGGACTATAGGGAGGCCGGGTGGGAGAGAGACAATCAGTGGGTGGGGGGGGAGGAGGGAGGCAAAGGGAGGGAAGGAAAAGGGCACAAAATGGAATAGAAAAGAACACAAGGGACCATGGAGATGGATCACGGGTGAATTCGTGGTGGGTTACCCAAGGGGAATACAAAATGTAAAAGACATAAATAACAATAAATATATATATATTAAAAAAAAAAAGAAAAGCACTATGTGATTCTACTTACCTTCTTATGCCTCAGTTGTCACTGTAAGACAGCCATTTGCCAGTTAGTTCTCTGGTCCTGGAGAAAGGGTGAGAAAGATGAAAAGCCGAGCTGCCCCCTATGCCATCACCAGAGCTTGCAGCAGAGCCATTCCAGCTTATCTGCAGATCTGTGAGAATAAGTAACTGTTCTTTTAAGTCTCTCAATTTTGGGTGAGTGGTTTCTTACATGACAGTAAGTATCGGGACAATATCTAACTAGTACACCCAAGACTAGCCTTTCTGATTAGTAACAATGAAGAAATTTCTGCAGTGTACATTTCCTTTTGGTAGGAACTTTAAGGACCCCTTCCATGAAGTACAGAAATTAATAATTCTTAGCACGCAAGGTCCTGGTCCTTCCATGGTGAGCAAATACAGTGATCTTTGACAAGTGTCTCTGTCTTTCTGTGCCTCATTTGTAAAATTAAAGATAGTAATACTTTTATACCAAAAGACTGAGGCCTTAGACTTAATGATCTCTAGGTCCATATTTTATTACTAACATATGCAATTGTATGAAATGAAGCCATATCGGGGTTTTTTTGTTTGTTTTTTTGTTTTTGTTTTTGTTTTTGTTTTTTTATTATTGTTATTTATGTCTTTTACATTCTGTATTCCCCTTGGGTAGCCCACCACCAATTCACCCATGATCCATCTCCATGGTCCCTTGTATTCTTTTCTATTCCCTTTTGTGCCCTTATCTTCCCCTCCCCCCGGCCCCTCTTTCCCCCCAGTGTCTCTCTCCTATTTGGTTTCCCTATAGTCCTGTTATAAGTGAAGCCATTCGATATTTTTCTTTTTCTTTCTGGCTTATTTCACTGAGTATGATTCCCTCTAATTCCATCCATGTTGCTGCAAATTGCATGTGTTTTTCTTCTTTGAATGCTGAATAGTATTCCATGCCATATCGTTTTTTAAGGAGGTGAACTCCAACTTTATTTCTCAGTATAGTTGCATAGCAGTTAGAATCTTTTTGAATCACAGGAGACCTGAAGCATGAATTGGGAGACTTATGAGGAAATACCCCCAGGATAGGGCCAAGGGCAGACACTGAAATAAGATTTGGGGAACCAAGATGAACAAAAGTACTTTGGTGTATGCAAAAAGATCCAAGATCAGAATTGGCAAGTAGATACAAAGTTTTCTGAATCTTGAGTCTGACCCTATTCTAAATCTGTATGCTTTTTTAATTTCTCTCCAGTCTCAGAAGAACGTGGCTGTCTTTCATCCATATGTGGTAGCAGAGTTATATATCTGATTCCAGATTTATTTGTTCTTTTTCATCTCTTTGGTTGTGGTTCATTTTAAGAAATCATTTTTCCAAATCCTATGATTGTTTGTTCCAAAGGTTAGATTAGGGAGGCTGTTGCTAAAAAGACAAGATTTCCCATTTTTCCAAGCTAGTGTAGGAGAGAAATAAGCTTACAAATAATTTCTGTTAGTATTTATTCATCCTCCATTACATTTTATAGAAGATTTGATACAAGGAATTGGCACGCAGTAAGAGAGTCTAGAGAATACAGGCTTTTAAGTGGCAAACTGCCCAGATAAAAATGAGCAGAAAGGAGGAATGGGGATTGGGAAGCAGTTAACCATTCCTGCCACCGTGATAAATTTCTATTTTGCTCCTGACTTTATGACACTATAAAATACTTGCTTTGTCCTAACCTAAATTTCCATTCATCTTACATGTTTATTCTCTCAGATTGCAGCAATTCATGTCAATATACACCCTAAGGTGCTATATATACTTGTTCAGATATGTATTTCTTGCCAAGTTAGACATCTGTAAGAGATGCCTGATCAAAATACAATGATTTTGATATAAAGTCTATCTGTAGCACACAATAGATATTTAGCAGTGTGATTTTATTTGAAGTTACCTGCCTAATACTATGTTCCTTTAATAAATAGGCATTTGTGAAGGCTAAAGCCTGCCATATGCATTGGTGTAATGCAGGCAGAACATGAGTCAATGAACTGCTGATTTTGTAACTAAATTATGGAATAATTCTTTGATTGGACAGCCGCAGACAATTTTGAAGTCCATAATTACGCAGTGGCTTCTCAAAGAGAATAGTAAGATGTTATACCTATCATACATTCTCTGTGCTAGGCTTGTGAAGTTAATGACTTGGGGCAAAAAAGTCAAATTATAAGCAGTGAAGTTATTGTAGGAATCAACTCTTGGGGTTCTTAAAATAGTACAAAGACTAGAAAAGGTTTCAAAACACTGAAGTACAACTCTAGAAAAGAAAACACCACAGTGAGGTGATGAAAATCAGCAATAATCTCATTTGCTCTCTGCACATGGAGATGGCCTGAATCCATCCAACAGAAATGTGATTATTGTTCTAGCTCAGTGTGCTTGCACTGAAATGCAGTAGTAAATAAAATGATAATATTTTACATGTGTGCATGCCCTTTCACCTACATCATGTATTATGTATTGTTACTTACAAATCACAGATAAGTAACCAAATTTCCTAGAGTTTAAGTGCCTTTGCCAAGATACTATAAATACCAACTACCACCTTGAAGACCTCTTGCCCAAAAAACCAATCTGTGCCTATAACCTTTTGAAAACACCAAGTATCAAAAGCTCAATCTCTTGTAGGTTTCACTTTTAATATCTTCTAACTTTCCTGAACAAGGGCTCCAATTTTTATCTCTGCTACTACTGGTTCTCCACACTGAGTTTCCATGATAATTTGACCCATTGCCCCACTAACTGTGAGAATATACCTTTTCTTCTCCTGCTTCTTAACCCAACCTCAGTGAGTACTAAGTTTTTGACCTTTTGTGTCTCTAACAGATTTGACTGTGAGAAAATGGATGAAAAGCTGAGGCCCAACCCAAGTCATGAACTGGTATTTTTCTGACTTATCATAATACTTTTCTGAATGAACATTATGATTGCCATTACTATTTGAAATGGAAGTGTGATTTTTTTAGCAGAATTTGATTCATAGATGAAGGTGAACAATTATGCATTCATATGTCATTCATAAGTTTAATATCATGCATGCATCTTTTCAGTCTTAGAGTTTGTCATTTTCTTCTAAATTTTTAAAATTAAATTTGTGATCAGAATTAAGGATTACATTAATTTAATCACTCATATAATTACTGGCCGCAATTTATGTTTTTACTTTAGTCAATTTCCAAAATTTTTATTTTCTTTTGAGGTTGAATTGTATTCCATTGTAGGGATGTGCATAATTAATCCTATCCATCTCCTGTTGTTGAACATTTAGATTGTTTCCTTATTTTGTAACTATAAAGAACACTGTACTGGTATATCTATAGGATAAATTCCTAAAACTGCAATTGCTGGTTCACAGGGTAGAAGCACTTGTATCATTTTTTAAGGTAATGCATTTTATTTTATTCATAAATGGGATATAAATTCTTCTTTTATTCTTGGATATTATAAGTGCATTACATGTAGAGTTCAAAAGGAAAATAAAAGGTTAATAGTGAAAACATTACCAGTTCTCCTACCGGTAAGCAATCACTGTTACTAACTCCTTATATATCAATACAGAGGTATACTATGCAAATACAAACAAACGTCTATTATATTTAGAAAAATCCTTTTAATTGGGAATATTTATATTTTCTTCTACATTGCACTTAGGAAATTCCAAGAGTTCTTGCCAAGATAACTGAGACTCCCAGGCTATTATGTCACTGTACATGTTAGGAGCACACTTGTATATTATCGCTTCTTTCAATGTCTGCCATACATCATACTTACTGAATACTCTTTTTAACAGTTGTGCGTCTGTTGATTTTTTACTATGTTTATTCACTCTGGAGGGATGGATTGCCATGGATACAGGGAGCTGCTGTTATTTTCCACAAATTTTAAAACATCCAATCTGGTCTCCTTACTTGCTGTGGAAGAGACTATACTATATCATGAAATTGGATTTCCTTTCTTCCATGATAAGGGAATTTAAACTAGAAACATGATTGCACAGCTAGCAACTATATTTCATAAGCTCTCCTGATAGATGTGATCATGTGACTAAGATATCACCAATGGTATTAGAATGAAAGTGAAGTGTGTAACTTCTACTTCATTGGCTTTCTCTGGATTTATGGTCATCTTTCTCCACAAGGATAGATGTATCCTCAAGTTTTGAATATGCAGACAAGTCTAAAAATCATCTGGATGAGTGAAAGGAACTTGAGTCCTGAGAGACTATGTAACACAGATATTCCTCAGTTGTACAACTTAGGGACATTACATAAGAGAAATATACCTCTGCCTTCTTTCAGTCACTGTATTGGTAGATCAGTTTGTTACAGAGCTTATCCTATACCTTAGCTAACATATCTCTGTGCCTGGTTCTCAGCAGATAATTTGGGATTCTTTTGTTCTCTCGTTGTCTCATGTATTACTTCTTCATTTTGGTAAAGCACAAAAGAGGCTATGGAGCATAATTTCTTTGTTTGCACATGTTTGAAAAGGTCTTTATGGGACCTCCCTACTGGATGGATAGTTTGATTAGGCATGGAGTTATAGTTTGGAAACAATTTCCCTTCGAAGTTTAAGTTACTGCTTTATTTTCTTTGTTATTCTAGGTAAAATTCATATTGATTTATAAACCTTTTTCTCTACTAATGATCTTAGGATCTTCATTTTTCAGTAAGGCTCTGAAATTTCTCAGTGATGTATTCCAGTGTAGATATATTTTCATCCATTGTGTTTGTTGCTTTCATCAGTGAGCCCTTTCAATCTGTCCTTAATCCTGGGAAGTTTCTTTGAATGATTTGATAAATGATTCCTCAGTAATTGTTGTTTTCCTTTTCTTTTCTTCTCCCATGCAGTCTCTGCCCTCCAAGTTACCTTTTCCCCTTATAGATAATTTGTTTAGGTGACTAACTTCCTGTTAAAACTTTCCCCATAAATTTTATGGTTTCAGGTCTTATGTCCAGGTCTTTTATCCATTTTGAGTTGGCTTTTGTGCAGGGTGTGAGGTAGTAGTCTAGCTTCGTTTTTTGCATGTAGCTGTCCAGTTTTCCCAGCACCATTTATTGAATAGACTGTCCTTGTTCCACTGCATTTTCTTTGCTCCTTTGTCAAATATTAGTTGTTCATAGATATGTGGCTTTAATTCTGGGTATTCTATTCAGTTCCATTGGTCTTTGTGTCTGTTTTTATTCCAGTACCATGCTGTTTTAATTATTATGGCTTTGTAGTATAGTTTGAAGTCAGGGAGTGAAATTCCTCCGTTTTCTTTCTTTTTAATCAGGAGGGCTTTAGCTATGTGGGGTTTTTTGTGGTTCCATATGAGTTTCATTAGTATTCAATCTATTTCTTTGAAGAATGTCATTGAGATTTTTATTGGCGTAGCGTTGAATCGATAAGTTGCTTTTGGTAGGACTGCCATTTTGATAATGTTAATCCTTCCGATCCATGAGCAGGGGATGAAGAAAATATAGGCAAAACTCTACAGGACATACATCTCAGCAAAATCTTTAAAGACACATCCCCCAAAGCAAAGGAGGTGAAGGACAAGATAAACAGATGGGATTACATCAAAATAAAAAGCTTCTGTACAGCAAAAGAGACATTAACCAAAGCTAGCAGACACCCTACTAATTGGGAGAAGCTCTTTGCACACAATACAACCAATAAAGGACTGATAACAAAAATCTACAAGGAGCTCACACAACTCAACAAAAACAAAGTCAACAACCCAGTCAAGAAATGGGCAGAAGAGCTAAAAAGACACTTCCCCAAAGAAGAAAAGCAAATCGCCAACAGGTACATGAAAAAATGTTCAGCATCACTTATAATCAGGGAACTGCAAATCAAAACCACAATGAAATACCACCTCACACCTGTGAGGATGGCACACATTAAAAATACAGGCAACAACAAATGCTGGAAAGGATGTGAAGAAAAAGGAACTCTTCTACACTGCTGGTGGGAATGTGAACTAGTCCAACCACTATGGAAAGCTGTATGGCAATTCCTCAAACTGCTCAACATGGACCTTCCATACGACCCAACAATACCACTTTTGGGACTCTACCCAAAGGACACAAAAACACTAATCCAAAAGGATACATGCACCCGTATGTTCATTGTAGCACTGTTTACAATAGCAAAGGTATGGAAACAACCCAGATGTCCAAAAATAGATGACTGGATCAAGAAGATGTGGTACATATACACAATGGAATACTATTCAGCATTCAAAGAAGATAAACACATGCAATTTGCAGCAACATGGATGGAACTCGAAG
Source organism: Scalopus aquaticus (assembly GCA_004024925.1). Taxonomy (NCBI): domain Eukaryota; kingdom Metazoa; phylum Chordata; class Mammalia; order Eulipotyphla; family Talpidae; genus Scalopus; species Scalopus aquaticus. The sequence continues at coordinate 7,044 of PVIJ01022019.1, forward strand.
GGATCATGCTCATTGAAATAAGCCAGAAAGAAAGAGAAAACCATTGAATGGTTTCACTTATAATAGGACTATAGGGAAACCAAATACGAGAGAGACACTCAGCGGGGGAGGGGGAGGATAAGGGCACAAAATGGAGTGGAAGTGGACACAAAGGACTACGGTGATGAGTCACAGGTGAATTGGTGGTGGGTTACCCAAGGGGCATACAAAATGTAAAAGATATAAATAACAATAAAAATAAATAAATAAATAAAGACTTTCCCCAGACTCCCTCAATCTCTAGTTTTTTTGGGTAAAGAGTGAGAATTTAAAAACTGATTGAATGCTTTGAGTATGTGATGGGGCTTATAGATTTGGAGTTTCACAATAGGGTAGTCTTTTTACAGATTATTAACTGGGAAGCTTCAGATACTGGATTCTATATATTTGTTTCTTTTTGGGCACCCAGGTGTCCAAAAGACATCTCTAGATCCCGGCCTGAGAGTAGAGATTTGGATGCCAGAGTTTTGGGAAGTAATTGGGGGAGGGAGGAAAACCTATTGGCTCTAAATTCAGGATTCACTACTCAAAGTCCACTTGGCTACCCTCTTTTCACTAAGTTGCCCAAGCCAACAACTGTGCTTAGTATCTACAATCCAGAGACCCTTCATTAAAAATTTTTTTGGCAGAATAATCTTTCATATTTCTGAGGTGAAGGAGAAGCACAGACACCCCATGAAGTGGAGTCTGGGAGGGCAATTAGATTTTTTTAATTATTCTCAAAAACTTTCACCATTTCTCCCTATTTTATTTTTTCATCAAACCAGTGTTCCTTTAACTCCCATTTCCAGAAAGAAAAAAAAAAAACCAAAGTCCCCAATATTGCCAGTTTCTGAGTCCTTTGACAATTCTTCAGTATGAATTAGATTGTTGCCAGCTATCCTTCGCCACAGGGTTAGGAGTGTGGCTCTATTAGATCAGCCTCATCAGTGGCAATTAACTTACCTGGTTTTTGTTTCAAAAATTAGTAACTTTTTTTATCCCATCATTGAGAGATTATGATTCTGTTTCTTTTTTAAAGATCCCTCTTGAGTCTGATTCATGAAGAAGTGAATTTAGATGTATATTTTCAATCTACCCTTTTCATTAGTCATTCATTTTTTGTTTAGACTAGCAGATAAGATTTTAAATCATCTACATCCATTATTCTATGAAGAAAATATAGTTGCCTTGTGAAAGTTCATGGAGAGTATTAGCAAATTGTTTTATTTTCTAATTTATGGAAATAATTTAGTTTAGTTTGGTTTAATTTAGTTTGGTTGTGAACCAGAATGATGAATCTGCAGGAAGTCTCAGACTCTAGTATTTAGTATACCATCTATTTAAAGGACAGAACTTGAGCCAAATATATACTTGGTATAAAAAGTAAAACTAATGGTGGTGGGAAACCTACGGGGAATATACAGTAATATAAAAGACATAAAAAATAACAAATTAAAAAAAAAGTAAAACTAAAAGCTTGGTAATAAACTGACCAGATACAGAACTCATTTACATAACAGTGATGTAAAAGAAATTAATTGAATGGATCAAACCCAGAAAGGGGTTTGCTTATAGGTAGCAATACTTATACAGGTAACAAAATTTTAATACACTCTAATGCTATTGAGAATTCTTTTTCTGTTCGTTCCTATTTGGCTTTCTAGAATTGTTATAGGGCAGAGAGAGTGGTGCCAAATCTATTACAGGGTGGGGAGAGGGGGACCCCAGAACCCCCAAACCTGCCTGCTCAAAATAGGTTCTGTCATCTGCCACATCAACACAAAACATATAAGACCTTTAGTGGAAGAAACTTTAATACAATTAGAAAAGACAGAGAATATAGATACAGTTTTAAATCAAATACCCAAAGTTACCCATCCCCTTGTGGTTAAAAGTCCACCCAAATGGGATTGGCACAAAGTAGGGCCTGACAGTCTGCCACAACTGTAAAATGCCTTTCAGCAGGGACCCATAAAGATGAGTCAGAAACAGCCAGACAATTTTGGGAGGAAAAGAACAATATCAAAATACAGATCAACATTGCCACTGTTGACCTTCCCACAGGTGTCTCACCCAGATCTGTTTGAATCAGTCCAGGGCAATGCAGCTTCTTTATATGTCTCACTGCTTCTTGTGCCTCTTCTGGCTCTCCATTCTGCTTCCTTCCTTCCTTCTGTCCTCTCTCTTCTTCTCCAGCTTCTTATCTCTCCTCAGCTCCACTTTCCCTTGGGTGGGGCAGGAAACCTGGAACACTCCTTTTTCCTGGGAACCACCCTCTTACAGAATAAGTTTGCTGGTTTGTATCCAACTGAAAAAGAACAATTGGTCTATTTCTTCTACTACTTTTGTCTAAACTTTGTACCTGCATTAAAACATCCAAAGCGCTTCTTGTTTTTAATTCTATGTTGAGGTCACTGAATCACTGACTGATGGAAATAAGCTTTCTATATCTTACCGCAGTTTTCAAATGAGAGGTTTGCATGGTATTCAGAATTATCTGACTTTCTGAAACCCATTAAAAAGCCTACGAGGTAGGGCCTTCCTGGTGGCGCAGAGGTTGAGCGCTGCGCTGTGGAGCTGTCGACAGCTCGCAATGTGAGTTCGACGCCCAGCCGGGGAGAATCCCACATGGTGCGGCAGACCTCTCCTGCCTCGCCCACTGCTCCCCTCAGCAGTGTATTTCTGATCTGCCTGTTCTGCTCCCCGCTCTGTCTCTGGTGAGCCCTCTCACCACCCCACGCCTCTGGCCTGTGCCCAGCTTGTATGTATAAATAAATAAACAAAAAAAAAAAAAAAGCCTACGAGGTAGAAAAGCTGTAATTGTTATCACTCAGGTCCAATATTATCAGCTGTCCACCTACTCATCAACTCTATCAGCAGCTTTATCCCACTGCCTCCTAGCTTCCGAGATGCCTCTCTGAGGATCAATCACATCTGCCAGGGCAGAGATGGAAAATGAATGAACCAGATTCTAGTTAACAAGCCAACCAGCCCATACTGAAGGAGATAATTTCTAACACATGAGCTAGTGAGGTTTCTGACATTTGCAGAGTGCTAACGATTGGCATATTTTAATGGGCTCTGGGCACGTGTCTCTGCACAGAGAAACCTAACATGGGATCCATTTACGGCTTCATTTCAGGCTTGTGAAGCATCAGTGAAGTGTGGTTTATCATGATGAAACTCTTTCTAAAGCTACATTAATGATTCATGTAGTCACTCAATAGGACCCACCAGAATCCATACTGTGACTATCAGTCCCCCTTTCCTGTGTGTTTTGTTCCTGAAAATCTGGCTACTTGGCCACTGAAGAAGATAAAAAATACTTCAAAAGAACCGTTTGCTTTCAGGAGTGTGATACATTTTGATGAGCTTTTAGAGCACAGAGATGGTTTATGCCACATGGAGGCATTTTTAACCCAGATCTAACACAGTATTTTGTGCTTGTAAGTGCTTCAATGTATTTGTGGCAGATAGAGTTTATTTCTAACACTCCTACAATAGTTTTGACTACTCTTAAGATTATTCCGTCTAGAATGAAAAAGGAAAACAACCTATACCTTTCGCCATAGTTATATATTGTCCTAGGCTGTCCAGGATTAGTTACATCCAACAAGGGGTTAATATCCAAAATATAAAAGAAATCTCACATAACTCAACAACAAAAACAAACTACCTGATTTTAAAATGGCCAAATAAACGTGCATATGAAAAAATGTTCATCACCACTTGCCATCAGAGATATGCAAATCAAAACTACAATGAGATACCACCTCACACCTGTGAAAATGTCCCATATTAAAACAACAGAAACAAATGCTGGCTAGGGTATGAAGAAAAAGGAGCTCTTTTAAACTGTTGGCGGAATGTAGATTAGTTCAGCCTTATGAAAAGCAGTGTAGAGGCTACTCAAAAGACTAAAAGTGGGTGGTCTGTCATGTGATCCAGCAATTCTACTACCAGGTATCTACCAAAAGAACACAAAAACACTAATTCAAAAGGAAACTTGTAGCACTACAATAGCCAAGATATGGAAACAACCTTAATGCCCTCAAACAGTTGAGTGAATCAAGAAGACGTGGTGTATATACACATTGGAATACTACTCAGCAATCAAAAAAAATAAACTGATGCCATTTGAAGCAACATGGATGGAGTTGGAAGGGATCATGCCAAACGAAATAAGCCTGAAGGGGAAAGATAAGTACCAAATGGTTTCACTTATATGTGGAATGTAGAAAAACCAAACAAAGGATCAAAAACAAACGCTAAAACAGGGCCTCCCTGGTGGCGCAGCGGTTGAGTGCTGCGCTGTGGAGCTGTTGGCAGAGCGCGATGCAGGTTCGACGCCCAGCCGGGGAGAATCCCACATGGCGCGGCAGACCTCTCCTGCCTTGCTCACTGCTCCCCTCAGCAGTGTATTTCTGATCTGCCTGTTCTGCTCCCCACTCTGTCTCTGGTGAACCCTCTCGCCACCCCACGCCTCTGGCCTATACCCCAGCTTGTATGTATAAATAAATAAATCTTTAAAAAACAAACAAACGCTAAAACAAACCCTTGAATACTGACCGTAGATCTGAGACATCCAGGAAGGGAGAATGAGGAAGACAGGTAAAAACAGTGGAGAGGGCAGAGCACAATGGACTGTGGTGGAGGACTATACTCTGGTAGTGGGAGATCTAGTGATCACAGCTGAGGGGAGAAAGCCTATACTGTCAAAAAAACAAACAAACAAAAACCCACAGTTGTGAGAAAACAGTACTTCATATAAATAAATAAAATGACCAGAGGATCTGAGTCAACATTTCTCCAAAGAAGACATACGAATGGCCAATAAACATATGAAAAATATATTCATCATCACTATTACTACATAAATGTAATCAAAACAACAATGTGATATCAGCTCACAACTGTGAGAATGGCTATCACCAAAAAGACAAGAAACAACAAATGTTGGAAATGATGTGGAGAGAAGGGAACCCCATGCACTATTGGTGGGAATGTAAATGGTGCTGCCACTATGTTTATAACAACCAAATATGAAAACAACTTAAGAGCCCAGGGACAGATGATAAATAAATAAGATGTGGCCTATATACTCAGTGGAATAGCCTTCAACTATTAAAAAGAATGAAGTTTTTTTATTTGCAGTAACATAGATGGCATTATGATTGCCACTAAAATGTAGAATAAAAAGATGTTGAATTATAATTCTGTACACCAAGAACCTATATAATGTTATAAACCAATATTACACCAGTTAAAAAATTAAAAGAAAAAGAACCTCTGTCAGATTGGCTTTTTCCTTAGACATCTCTTAAGGATTTATGTACGTGGAAAGGGCCTTGAAACAGCAGACCTATGAGTGACGGATTTGTCTAAACTGCCTCCTGTCATCTCTTATCTGGGCTTTTCCGCCCTACTCTTGTTTTCTCCCAACATCTCCAGCTGCCCTCAGATTTTTTCTATCTCTTCAACACTGATTTTCAAAGGAAATGATTTGCTATATTGATATCACTCATTAGTTAACTGATGAAGAGTCACATTTCCTCTAAACTGCAACATTCTGATGGAAAGTAAAATAGCAACAACAAAAAAAAAGTGAAGCCAAAGGAATACTTCTCTATTGTGAGTTTCAAATGTCAGTAAAAGGTTGGATGAATAATATGATGGTGGATGGGTAAAGTAGACTGAGGGTATTCCTTATCCTCTTGAAGGCATCTGAAACTTTCTACTCTGCCCTACATAATTAGGTATCTGTTGGGTTTTCAGATATAACACTGTGGGAAGAGATGATGACTTCACTGAAGTGCTTAAATATGGCTTTTTTTTTTCCTTCTAGCATGTCCTGTCTTGATGAACAACTCTAAATTTTACAGAATTAAATTGATAGTAGAATAAATGAGTCAGGCAGCTGCACTTCAAATAAAATAAAAATTATAAGTCAATCTATTCTGATTTCACTCTGACACTCAAACCTCCTCTCCCTTTACATTTATCACTTAGCAATTTCTAGAAACTTAACAGTATATGGACAAAATGCTGCTCATTAACCAACTCTTCATAAACACATAATACACATGAGCTGATTTCCTGAAAAATATACTGTTGTGGGAACTTGAAGATCCTCTACCAGAGAATTTGGTTTGAAAAAATATTTAAGAATAGGGCCTCCCTTGTGGCGCAACGGGTTAAGTACAGCGCTGTGGAGCTGTCAGCAGATGTGGAAGGCACGTGTTTGATGCCCAGTGTTTGATGCCCAGCCAGGAAGATTCCCACATGGCGCAGCAGACCTCTCCTGCCTCTCCTGCTGTTCCCCTCAGCAGTGTATTTTGGTTGATCTGCCTGTTCTGTTCCCCACTCTGACTCTGGTGAACCCTCTCACCGCCCTACACCTCTGACCTGCACCCCAGCTTCTGTACAAAAATAAATAAATCTTTAAAAAAAAACAAAAACCTAAGAATACAATTTGGAAAAACTCTCCAGTATACAGATGAGGTCGTAGTGTCTCAGAGATGGGAAGTAATTCATTTAAACTCATAAAACATCTTTGCAGCAGAGCTTAGATTATATTCTCTTTCTCAATCAGTGCTCTTTCCATGGTATTGTGCTGCTACTTCTATAATAGTATTCTATACACAATTTCTGTTAGTTCAATGTGAATAAAATAATTGATATCGCACCCAAAAAGAGAGAGAAAAAAAACCTTAGAATCATTAATTAGAAATGTAAATACTATAAATACATTGAGAAATAATTGGTCTGAATTCTAAGCTGAGATCAGGAAAACAACCATCATTTTTCTTACTGTTTCCACTTGTCTGTTATACCTTTGCATGCCCCTTGTGCTTTAGGCTTCCTGAATTACTTTATATGAGGTGATATTTCCTCTTGCATACAACAAAGAGTTGGCTTTTACTTTGTAAAAACTCCATGTTTTATTAAACATATATCCAAACTATTATTTTGTCTTAAGGCAATGGGGTATAAGAATTTACGGGAGTTATGGGACTATCAATTATGTGCAGTAGGAAGAACACTTTATCTTACCACATTGCACTGTTTCTGTCCCTAGGTAGATGTTAAGTAGTTGGTTTTAATTGAATCACTTTAAGGTCAGAGTAAATTTTTCAAGAATATGTATTTTTCAGGAAAATAACTACCAAAGAAGAATGTAAAATAGAATTTGGGACATGTTATTCTGACTTTTACATAAATATATTAAGGACTTAAAATAAAGGTGAATTTCAAAGGCTATAAAGTCCATAAAACTTGGGAGACAGGTCCTTCTTCTACATTTCCTATCAGAGAATACTTGGGCACTCACTTAAACTCTCTAAGCTTCAGTTCCCTTATGGAGAAATAAGATAAAATTACCTCTGCTACCTTCCTTTCCCAAATTTTTTAATCCTCAAAAATCCATATCCATAATCTTTCACAATGTCTCATTCCCCAGCAAAACTTTGATTATGCTAATCATTTTGTAAATATCCTATAATGGCTTTCCTTTGTTTTTATGAATTTATTTTTAATAATTAAAAGATTTTTATAAAACAGTACATCCATAATCCTTATACTTACAATGTTCCGCTCTGTACCTCTTCAGAACTCCAGTTCTCTAGAAATAACCTCTCTCAAATTTTCTTTTTAGGGGTGTGTGTGTGTGTGTGTGTGTGTGTGTGTGTGTGTGTGTTTACATGCATTTATTTTCATTATTATTATCCTTTGTTTTATCAATTTGAAATGTTAATTATAGGTTATTCTTTATAGAAAATGAAGATTAACTCAAATTGAACATCATCTTCCTTCTCTTCCTAGTGTTTAATAGTTACAATATTGTTTTTGATTCTTCCAAATTGTAACTTTAATATGGTTATACCTTTCCTTATTGTTTCATCATTTTTAGACTCATCCAAACTTATTCTTTTTACCCTTATCATGCGCTCTTACTCTTCCTTTCTAATTGCATCTTCAACTTCTGTCAGCTCCATCTGACATATGTGTGGATGTTTGTAAAACTCTTGCCCTGCTTTGGTTTTTCAACATCAGTTGGATTCTACTTCTCTTGGTAAGTTTCTATCATTTCCCTCGCTGTAACTTCTTCCGTGGTTGCTGGCCTGACTACAACCTTCAGATATGTGTATTCTACATCCTTTCTTTTCTCCACAAGATCCATCTCTCACATGAGGCCATTCTCTTTACTTTTACAGCAGGTATTAAAAAGCCTCAATCCTTTACAATGATTCACCTTAATTTTTTCATGGTGGGCACATATCTTTGAGGCAATAGCCTGCTCCTGACTGCAACAGCACATTGTAGCTTCTCCTACAGCAGTCTCCTCCTTTCTGAAGAGTCTAGAGTTGTGAAGACAAGGAAACAACCTGAGTAACAGTCACAAGACTTCAATGAGTATTTCAGAATTTACCTTAAACATACAGACTCAAAGATCCAGAAAGAAAGGACAAATGGAGAGCCTTGAATGACAGCAGTTCAAAATTTTTCTCATTGAGTTAATGAGTTCCTTATTTGGGGTGCTATTGGGAATTAGATTTTTAACACCAACTCAATCTTATGGAAAAGTTGCCAGAATAGTTTAATGAATACCCACATGTAGCTGCCTAAATTTACCAATTTTTAATATTTTGCAACATTTCTTTATCATTCTTTTTTCTGTGTATTGACGTCTACATCTCAATCTAGCTATAGATAGAAATATATGCACACATAGAGCAATACACACATACATATACACAGACATCTCTTCTGAAACAGTTGAGACTAAATTGCAGATATCATCACCCCTTTTCTTAGTATTTCATTGTGTTTACTAAAAACATAGATAATTGCTTATGTAACCTTAAATTTTAAACATAACATTGCTTTATAATTTTATTTTGTCCAAAGTCTCCAGTGTAATTTCATCAGTTTACCCAATAGTGTAGTTCATAGCATGTATCTATCTATATTTTCTTTCAGTAGTACAGGGTCTTTGAGAGGTTCATGGATTTCATTCAATTGTCACATCTCTTTACTTCCTAAATGGAACAATTGTCAACTTTTCTTTATCTTTTACTACATGGATTTTTTTTTAATATTACAGACCAGTGTTTTTAAAAATATGTTCCTCGATGGTAATTTCCCATGATTACATTTAGATGTGCCTCCCCAAATGCAGTAGTGTGGAAGAGATGTCAGAAATAGTGCTTCCCTCTCAGGGTATCACTTAAGTCAAACAATGTCTGGCAGATGTTAATTTTCATCATAGTTTAAGTGCTAACAGGTTTCTCTACTCTGCAGTTACTAATTTTTTTCCCTTGCAACTATTATGCAACCCATTAGAAACATTTTAAGGCCATGCTAATATTGTGCTATTTATCAAACTTTCTCACCACATTTTAACATCCACAAATGATGACTTGCCTGAAGCCATCTACCATGTGGGGGTTACAAACCTTTAAAATGATGGTGACTTTCCAACTACACCATTTCCTCAACATTTATCAGTTAGCACTGTACTAAGGAATAACCTAGATAGCAGATATTTAGTTGGCAATATTGTTTTGTTTTTATATGCTTACAATTACATTCATACTAGTAAGTTAGTCTAATTAAATGTATATACTAAATTTACTATGTTATTTAATATATCATTAAATATATCACATATTCACATATTTAATATTTATTTAATATATATTTTATGTAGAAAATAAAACACTAATTATATGGCAGTACAACAAAATATAATTAATAATGAATTTCTTCACTATTTCCTTAATTATGGTCCATGTACTACTAGAAGCTATGAGATATTAATAAGCATTATGATTTAAAAAAAATCAGTCACCACGTAAGTTTATGAAAGAGTGGATTAAGAAAAGTCAAGCACACAAGAAGATGGAAAGGCATCCCTTGTTCATGGATTGGAAGGATTAACATTATCAAAATGGCAATCCTACCAAAAGCAATTTACAGATTTAATGCTATCCCAATAAAAATCTCAATGACATTCTTCAAAGAAATAGATCGACTACTGATGAAATTCATATGGAACCACAAAAAACCTCACATAGCTAAAGCCCTACT
>PVIJ01022020.1:0-17149 GCA_004024925.1 Scalopus aquaticus
ACTATAGGGAAATCAAATAGGAGAGACATTTGGCTGGGTGGGGGGAGGGGGGAGGGGGAGGATAAGGGCACAAAATGGAGTAGAAAAGGACACAAGGGACCATGGAGATGGATCACGGGTGAACTGGTGGTGGGTTACCCAAGGGGAATACAAAATGTAAAAGATATAAATAACAACAAAAATATATATATATAAATAAAGTCTTAGTGGTGGGAAGTGCTTAAGTTCAGTAACAGGTCAGTGGGAATAACAATGCAGCTTTTTCCACCCAAGTTCTTAGCCTCTGATCCTGTTATAAACACCTACTTGAATTGCATATGTTTATCTTTTTTGGATGCACATTCCATTGTGTATATATACCACATCTTTTTGATCCAACCATCCATTTTTTGGCATCTGGGTTGTTTCCATATTTTAGCTATTGTAAACAATGCTGCAATAAACATACGGGTGCAGCAATATGGATGGAGCTAGAAGGGATAATGCCCAGTGCAATAAGCCAGAAAGAAAGGGAAAAATATTGAATGGTTTCACTTAAAATCAGAATATAGGCGAACCAAACAAGAAAGAGACATCCAGCAAGGGAGGGGGAGGATAAGGGCTCAAAAAGGGGGAGAAAAGAGCACAAGGGACTATGGTGATGGTTCACGGGTGAATTGGTGGTGGGTAACCTATGGGGAATACACAATAATGTAAAAAATATGAATAATAATTAAAAAAACCTACTTAAGAGGGAGGCTGAGCAAACACATGGGGCATAGGCACAGGTAGAAACAGAGATCACAGTACAGAAGAGGCATGTGCAGTTAAGTGGAATTAAACCCATAGTTCTGCACTGGGAGTTCTTACTGTAAAGATTCCTCAGTTGGCTTTGTGGTTCATGGACTCTGCCCTGTGGCTTTCAGTGACCCCAGTCCTCATCTGTGTGGCAAAGGTTCATCTGAGAAACCAGAGAAGGGCTCTCTGTACAACCTAGAAATTCAGGGTTCTTTTACATAATTGATTAACATCTGTTGTCCTTCCTGAGTTCTGATGCCACAAAAATGAATGAGTTGCAAATCCAGCTCTTGTCCCTTGAAGACTGATTTTAAAGAGACAGGAATTTTGGTTTGGGATGCACAAAGAAAAGTTCTATAAAGCAGTACCCCAGATTTAGTCAACAGGTCTCTTCTTATTTGTTACTTTCTGTTCCTATTATTTTGTTCTATTTTCATTTTGTTGGCCATTTAATATAATCTTGACTTGAACAAACACTTCTTTTATGTTTTCTTTTGTCTTTTAAGTGATTAAGGGAGTTTTCCTTTTAGCAGTGTTTTAATCTTGGTTGGACACGAAGAATATCTTTAGCTCTGAAATATACCTTCTATTTCATTACATTTGATATATGTATCTCTTGGTTCATGGTTCCATATCCTTTTAATGTATTTAAGACTTGCAGCATTTGCTGTTTATTTCTTTTTGTTTCCTGTGATATATGTTTCTTCTGGATTGACCATTTCCCTCCAACCCCACACTCCGTTTTGGAGAATTGTACATAATTTTCTTATTGCTTCATTTCATTTCACTTATCTTGGACAAAGCACCTTCTATTACCTGGCATATCACCCTAATACAATATAGGTGTAGTCCCTTTGATTCTAGTCCTTTCTCTGTGAGCTTCCTCTGTTTAGAATTTCAACTAGACACAATAGTTTGTGCTCCAGGCTCTGTTTTGTTGGGATTGGGAAGAGAGGGCTGTTTGTGGCCATGATTGATGGGTTGGGTCTTTTTCTATTATTTTGCTAAAAGACCAGTCCTGGAATTCACCCTTGCTAAACTCTTGTCTTTGGAGTTTGAATTATTTACTCAGCTGAGAGAGAGTTGCTGGGCCTTCTCTTCCATCCCTGATGACCTACCCTAGACAGTTAATCCTAGTCTCATCTGGCCCCCTCCCCACTCCCAATCTATCTCTTTCTCTTTTCTGCTCTCCCAGTGTATTGGAAAATAGAGAAAACTCAAAGGCTTTCATGCTGGATATTTTTCACTGGCCTCTCTAGATCTTCTCTCTACTTTGCTCTAGAACCCAGGAACCTGACATTTTGGAGGGTACTATAGAGCAACATTTTCCTCTAACTTCTTGTTGGGTTAGGTCAACAGCAGACACCACCAGCAGGTTAGAGTATAAAGCAGAGTGAAATTGAGGACTTAATCAATTGAACCCTACTTTCCAGAATGGAAGGCCATCTTCTATAGCTCTGGGTTCCTTTAGGTACTCATAGCTGCTCCTCCTCTTTTCCCTTAGGTCAAGGGGATATGACAGCTTTCTTCATTGCTGACCTCAGAGAGATTATCATTACTATTGCTTCTTCTTAGCCCTGTCTACATTATTGCAAAGCTGCCCTTTATTAACATCCCTCTATTACCTTTGTTCTCCAAAGTTCTCTGCCTGGTAGAGGATCAGTCAAAGCATCATGAGTTCCAGTAGAAGAAAAGGATCTGAGCTCCACAAGAATATTTCTATGGGTTCCCCAGTGCATAAGGTGCAAAAACAAGGTCTTGTCTTACTTTTAGTTTTCTCTTTCCATTTTGTTAAATCATTCTTTTTTCTTGGAAATATTAACTTTAGCTGGTGATACTTCAAATGCTCTCATCTTCTTCACAGTCAGGGAAAATAAAAATGATGAATTCTGACCATTTTTCTCATTTCTGTTATGTCATTATCCATAATGATAGGAAGAGGCTTTTAACTGATAGAGGAATTAGTTTGTTTCTTTAAGATGTCTACCTCCCACACCTGATTTGTGCTTCCTTCAAAGTGGTAGATATTTGTATTTATACAGATGTATCTACTGCTTTTCTTCAAGTTACCATGTCTGAAGGGTGGAATTGGAGCCATTTTTCACAGTATATGTGTGGTTATGTAACTTAGTTTGAAAGCAACATTCATGTGTATGTGATATGAATAAATACACATATTGCATATAACATATATATATTGTTATTTATTTCATTGGACTTTATGATCCTTTGTCACGTACATCATATTTCCCTAAAAGTCCATGTTTGTGTATAAGAATGTTCTAGAAATATTAATATGTTGGGAGGATCAGTGGCCAGACGGACTGTAATCAGAAATACCAGTTAAGAGGGAGTAAAAATGCAAAGGAAAAGATGGATGAGTGGTTAATGGAGAAAAAAAGGAGGACTAGGAAGGGAGAAGGCTAATGATTTGAGGTAGAGCAACTGGAAATTCAGGATCAGGAACTGATATAGGGGGCAATTTGAAGTTTATATTAAATATATTGGTTCCAGGAGTACTGATAAAATACTTAGACTTATCCAGCAAGTACTTAAAAGTCATAATATGGGGTTTAGGAAGCTAGAGGGATGCAACCACCTCCCACATTGAATATCAGATACAAAAGATCAGATTGCCAAATTGGACTCATGAATCAGAGCAGTTATTCAGTATCAACTTTTATTAATAATCTCAAATCTCAAGAAATCAAGAATTTCGTAAAGCAGGGATTTTGTAGAATGATTCTGTGGTTACCCAGGTCCTTCCTTTCCATATCAGACATGGTTTTTCTCCCAAATAAGAGTTCTCTAAATGAGGTTTGCAAGTCACAGCATTGGGTATAGAATACTTTTTAAGCTATGACATAGCTTTAATTTTTTTTTTTACACAAATCATCATGGGGATTTTGTGGGGTTTTTTAGAGGTCATGACCCCTAACTCTATAGATTATAGTTTTATTAGATATAAATAAACCTGAGAAAGGAATATACTGCTAAAAGAATTTCCTATATAAGAACAGCTCTTTACCTCAGATCATTAGTAAATTTTAGGAGATTCAGTGATCAACAAGTTTACACAGAGATTAGGTAGGACCATCTAGAATTTTACTTTGGGAGCATTCTCCTGATAATGGGGAAATGAATGGACCACAGACCTGCTGGCTGACCACCTTCTTTCTCTCACACAAATGTAGGAATTAAGGTCTTTGGAATGGATACAAAATTGGAAGGTCAAAATCTACAGAGAAAAGTGGAATGGCCATTGAGAAATAGAAGGAAGAAGAGGAACGAGGATGGAAAGGGAGGGAGAGAATATTTAGAGAAGAATGAATGTAGTATGGCTGGGAGATTTAGTTTCCTTCCACTCTCCAGTATCTTCTTTTCCCTAGTAAGGGAATCAAATTTTTACTTCAGAATAAAGACTGTATTTTCCAGACTCCCTTGCTGCTAGTACTTACCAGTATTTACCAGTACAACCTAGGAGGACACTGATGAAAATACGAACTTCCCTAAAAAGGGAGGAAGTATCTCTCTTTTTCCCTTTCAAATTTATGTTGTTTAAAAGTTCTAGTAGCCATTTTCTACAATGAATATAAGGACTGCATTATAGGGCTGGTGGAACAGGGAGTAAGAATGATAATGGTAAACATGTGATGTTCATACCAACACTGAGCTACCTTACACTTCTCCTAAATGAGAAAACAGTAAATGCCCTTCTGATTTAAGGCACTGTTTAAGAAGTTCTGGTCCTACCTAAATGGGCACCCAGAATAGCTAGGTGTAACAAAGGTTACATTGTGAAACTATATCAACAAATTATCAATATTCCCCAGCATATTAGTACCTTAATAAAAATCTAGTCTGAACAATTCCAGTTTAAACTCTACCATAAATATAAAGATTTTTTTAAAAATTGTAATCCTAAGGTACATCCTTTTTATCATAGGCAAGTTTTTCCTTTAAAGGCTAAGAATTTTTTTAAATGTTCTTTTGGCTATCATGATTTGGAATGTAACAATAATCATAATAATACACTATCAATTCTACTTATGAAGTTTCTCTGTGTACAGTATTAGGTAGCTTACAAATATACTTTGTCTATTAAGGTCACTGGTCAAGCAGCAGTTCATTTTACCGTTTAAAAACTAGGTTGGCTTGATTTCAGAGCATGAGGTCACTAGTCACAATATTTTATAAGCTTCTAGGGTTTCTTCCACCTTTGTAGATATGTATGTATACATGCATGCACTGTCAAATAAATGTACTGTAATTTCTTTACAGTTTCCATTTCTTTTCTTTCTTTCTTTTTTTAAAATTTATTTTTATTTATTTATGCATGCAAGAACTGGGGTATAGGCCAGAGGTACAGGGGTAAGGGGGTGAGAGGATTTACCAGAGACAGAGTGGGGAGCAGAGCAGGCACACTGACTGAAATACACTGCTGCAGGGAGCAGTAAGGGAGACAGGAGAGGTCTGCTGCATCACATGCGTCAGCTCCCTGGCCAGGGATTGAACTCTTGCCACAGTGGCTGAAAATAGCTTGATTAGCACTGAGACTTTAAACCCTGCGCCACCAGGGAAGCCCAGTTTCCATTTCTTTCTTTACTTTTTATTATTTATTTATTTAATGAGGTAGTACTGATTTACAATGTTGTTTGTGTTTTAGAAGTACAGGGTCTCCCCTTGCAGGTGGTGTTACTGGTGGTGGTATTTTGGAGATGATTATGTGTGGTAATGATGGAGGAGATATAACACAAAATAAGATTAGAACTAGTCCCACACAAGGAAGTGGGGGTAGAAGAAATCAACATAACCATTAGCACAATCTCTAAGTGCCAGCTCCTAAATTACAAAGCATAGGTAGGGCTTTGTAGGAGCTAGACTGCAGTCTCTGGGGCCAAAGATATGGAAATTGAGCCCATTGTAGAATCTTAGGTCTCTTTCCTAATTCTAGCTAGCCAGTAAACAGACAGCCATCCTCTAGGATGAGCCCCTCCCAACTGAAAGAGAGCTATATCAGTGCCATCCGGGCAAGAACTGGGGCAGCGATTTCTCTGCCCACCTGTGCCTATGCAGGTGCTTTCCTTTATCAACTCTGTCCCCCTGCAGGGCAGCGGCCTGTCTGTCCGCGCGTGACCTGCACCATGCAGGCCTCTCTTAGCAAACCCGCCCCTCAGCAGGGCAGCTCTTTCTGCCTGCTTGTGTCTGTACAAGTGTCTTTTACTTCCTTGCCCTAATAAACCTGTTCTTTAAGTATAACTGAGTATCTGTCTTGTGGAGAAACTTGTCACGTGCCGCCGAAGGGAGCTCTGGTGAAACCTTTCCCAGAGTGAACCCAAGGACCCCGCTCTGCTCTCCAATCCATCGACTCTAAGACGACATCAGACATCTTATCTTTGATGAAAGATTAGAAGGGTTGCCTTGAATGAGGAACTATTTAATTGTTCTTTTATCTTCTCTATGCCTACTACTGTTCAGAGGTATGTTTGAGGACAAGACTCCATCTTGTAGGTACATCATAATAAGAATTCCAAACACACAATGTTTTTGGGTTTTGACTCTTCTGAAGCTAGAAGACAACAATTTGGGAAGATGGATCAAATGGGACTGTCAGCTTCCAAACACCACGATTACAGAAAGTACCCAAAACTGGACACTAAGATGGGAGTTAAGAGGATGTTGATAGAGAAGCTAATGCTTATGATTGTTTCAAATTGGGCACTCTGAAATGTTTATACCAGAGAACTAAAATTAATAGATGATTGTTGGGAGTAGGCATGAGAAACCCAGGTGTATAATATCAATATTTCTCAGTATAAAGCATTAAAATGCATTCCTATAACTCTCTGACCTTTTTATTTAGGAAGTGGATGACTAAAGTCTTCCACAAATTTCAAGGAAAACAGTTTGAACACCAGGAAATATTGAATACACTAATGAGCACATTTTGTTTTTTAACAGCATTTAAAAAATACAGAACAAAGAAGGTCAACTTTACGTGGACATACATAGAAATTTTTAGAATCCTTGAATTAGAATGGGCATCTGAACTTAAGTGCCATTATTTTTGAAATCTACCCAGAAAAATATCTAAAGTCTTAAAATGGCAGCTTGTAAAATAAGCTATCCCCAGTCTAGGCATTTGTCTGTACATTGAAAAGAACTTTGTGACCCCAAGGGGGAGGTCAGATCTTCAGATAAAATGTCCTAAGGAAGCAATCCATGTAACCATGACAACATATCATCAAATGTGAACACCTGCCCTCCAGCCAACAGTTAAGAGTGCTGTGACATTACATTGACTTAATGTAACATCACTTAGCACCCAATCATAACAGCTGCAAGTCCCAACACAGGATCCTCTTTCCAGATATTACTGAGGCTCCCTAAGAAGGTCAAGCTTTCAATAATCTCCTCTTGGTTTTTGCTCATTGCTTCAGCCAGGCATCTCATTTTTGCAGTCAGAGCCAACTGTTGTCAGTTGGAAGTAGACTTGCAAGAGGGTGGTCCTCAGGAAGGGGGAGTGTCCCAGGACCCCACCCCCACCTCAGGCTGGAGAGGGCCATCATCACAGAAGAAAGGATACTGAGGACCGAGGGAGGAGTTAAGGAGAGGTTTTGAGACTTAAAAACCAGACCTGGGGGGTTGGAGAGGATTTTTTGTCCATGGTGTGGATGGTCCAGACTTTTTCCTCAGTAGGCCAGAAGAGTCCAGCTCAGTGAAAGTGGTAGGACGTTTTTACCAATTTATTTCTTTATCTTTACTTTTCCCTTTTTTTGTAAATAAATCTTTTATTAATTTTATTGTGTGTGCCTGCATTTGAGTTTTTAAGTCTCCTATAAGCGCACGGGTGAGAACCCAGACAGGCACCCCCGGGGTTACCCTATAACAGTTTCTGCATGTTATAGAGGCTTGCCTGCCCCTCCTGAAGCCCCTCAACCTGGAAGAGAGAGGAAAATCCCTCTTCCTTCACTCTGGGACCAGGATGTATACATTTCTTTTGGGGAATTCCCTAATCTCTCACCTACTTATAGAAACTTACAAATATTTATCAAAATCCAAGTTTTTTCCACCTTCAGAGGGTGAAGCAGCAGTAGACCACTGCAGGTAGGCCTACACTTGGGAAGCCTAATTCCTTCTTTCATCTAGTGTGAGTTAAGGAGCTGTTGGGCTTAATTTGTGGTCTTGATAATGTGACCTTTGTAACTGTCTGGGGTCTCTCTCACTTTCGTTTTTATTTATTTAATTAATTTAGTACCTCACTAAAAATCTAACCTAACAATTCCAGTTCAAGCTCTACCACACCTGGTAAAGAATTTTTGTAATTTCTGAACCACACAGTTTCTGTTTATTTATTTATCATATATTTTTATTGTAGCAATAATGGTTTACAATGTTGCTTGTGTTTTAGAAGTATAGGATCTCCCCCTCAGATGTTGTTACCTGTGGTGGTATAACCACTTGGAGTAATTCTTTGGACAGAAATATATACACACATCTACTAAAAATAAATACCTGTTTTTAGGACATGTGCAAAAACCACATTTGGGATGTGTCTGTTATAGAGTACAAAATTCCTTTTGGTTGTAAGGACACTTTTGCACCAAAGATTTATCAAATTACATCCTGAAAAACAAATTAATCCCCGGTTGAAGCATCAGTGGTCAGGTATTGGGGTCTTCTCCATAAATAATTGTGGGATCCCCAGACCCCACCCTTTTTTCCTGGGATGTAGTTTGGTGCCAAGTCCTGGGTAAAGCTAGAATGAGTCAGGTAGAGCCTCTCTTCTGGGACAAAAGCCTCAGTTGAAGGTATCTGCTGAAAACAGCAGGAGACATTATGGCCAGATCAGCATAACCAGCTAGACCACTTCAATAGGAAGTTAAGTGTAAATAAAGTTAGAGGTAGGATGCTTTGAGGAGTAACAGTTGTGGCGCCCAACCCAGGGCAACTGGCTGGATTCCCTGCCCCCTAGCTTGTGCGAGACTATGATACACCCCAATACACATCCCCACCTTCCACCATCCTCCCTGCTGCCCACCTTCCTGGAATCTAACCCCTTCTAATAAAAGTGAAGACTGGGGGTGGGGGGTGGCCATTTCTCTAGAGATGTGAGTCTTAAGGTTACATCTCCAGAGGGGTGGTCCCCCTAGGTGACCTCTCATTCTCTCACTACTTGGACTCTTGAGTCATTTATTGCTCCGTCCAGTGC
Source organism: Scalopus aquaticus (assembly GCA_004024925.1). Taxonomy (NCBI): domain Eukaryota; kingdom Metazoa; phylum Chordata; class Mammalia; order Eulipotyphla; family Talpidae; genus Scalopus; species Scalopus aquaticus. The sequence continues at coordinate 8,990 of PVIJ01022020.1, forward strand.
CGCTTCCAACATTGCTGCCCCGCAAGGTGACAAACAACGAGTGGGTATTATATATATTATATAAAGGTGTGATAATGTCTATAATTTATATAGTATAAGAGGCAGAATAATATCCCCAAAGACATCCAGGTCCAAATCCCTGAAACCAGTGAATTTTAGATTATATGGCAAATAGAACTTTGCAAACACGATTAAATCAAGGGTCTTGAGTTGGGGAGGTGTAGAGGCCAGGAAAGAAACCTGGAACACAGGTTGTCTGTGAGAGCTGCACAGACGGGTCAAAAGGAGGAATGAGTCCTGGAGCCCTCGGTGGCTTTTGGACTTTTAATAGTCTTTCGTAGAAGCAGCCAGGTGCAGGGCAGGTAAGGTGGCAGGCCTCCCAGCCCCCGGCGAATCTTCACTCTCTCTGGCTCTCTGGCAGCGTCTCTTGGACTCCGCTGCACTCCAAATGGAAGGGCCTCTGCTTCTCTTCTGTCTCTGCTGTTGCTGCTGTTGATGCTCTACTGCTGTGACCCGGCTGAGTCAAAGTTCGGTAAAAATGTGGCGCCCCCTACAGGGGTTTACTGTTAAAAGTAAATTGCAGCCAGGTAATCTGAAGCCCCGCCAGGTAAACTCCGCGCTAATTCTGCGAGCTTTACCTTTGAGGCGGGGTTTGTAAGGTATTTAAAGGAAAGCCAAAGGAGAAAGGAGAGAGACGCCATTATGTAAAACTAAAAGGAACTGTCGTTAAGAGGAGGACAGATGCCATTATGTAAAACTTTAGTTTTACCTCATACTTTAGTTTACCTCATAGCCGTCGTTATGAGGTAGGAAAGAAGCAAGAGTCGGTAGCCCACCACGATGTGGGAATGAAGATTTAGGGCCAGGGACTTTGGAGGCTTTGCAAGTAGCCGAGTGACAGAAACTGCTCCCAGTTTTGTCTTTGTTGCAGCCGAAGGAAAACAGGCAGAGGCCCCCGCCTTTTAACACTTTGTGGTCCGCTCACGTATTAGTACATGTTTTTGTCACCAGTATCAGGTGGCCGCTCACGTGTTAATACGTGTTCATCTTGTCTCTGGTTTTTCACGCCACAGTGGATTTATTTGGAACTATTAGGAGCTATTTTTTTGATCGTACTCAGTCTAGAAGCTTTACACATTGTTTTGGTGAAAGTGTAAGGTGTTTTATGAGAGATATTACAGTTTTTTTAATATCCAGTAGTTCAGGAGTTATGTGTGTTTTATTGAATGCTTATGCCATTCATGCGGTGGCACAGAAAATGGCCGGCCCCAAGGGCTGGTAAATTTAAAGGACACCGGCACACAAAGTATTAAAATGTGTGCATGCAGTCTGATGGGCCGTCTGGCTGTTGTAGTTGCTGTTTATAATGCAGTTTTAGGAGCATTTCCAGTTGTGTCCTGTGTTGTCCTCGTGAGTTGGAACCTGGCCTACAGTCTAATTGGTGTGTGTTGAAAAGAAGATGCCATGGCGGAAAGACTCCATCAACATAAGAAAGAAGACGCCATCTTGAAATCATGGCCTATTGTCTGGAAGAAGAGCTTTACACCAGCAGTGGTGAAAAGACGCCACCTTTGTTACTTTTTTGGGGGACTTAAAGGACTGGACATTGTTTTAAGTAAGGTAAACGGCCATATGTTAACTTTAGTAATTTTCTGTTTTCCCTATGTTAATTTTAGTTATTCTTTGTTTTTCCCTGTTTGTTAAATAAATCCCAGTGTTGTTGTTTCCTAAACCTGAGTAGACTTATAAATGTGCGCACAGGTGCAAAACCAATACAGTAACCAGTAGCAATTGAGGCACTGCCTTTGTTAAATTTAAAAAGCCTCATTTTCCCGGTATCACTGCTACCGCTGCTTCCTCTGCTTATAAGCCCAGTCTCTAGCCCAGGTGTGCCCACTCACACAGGCCCACACCCTACTCCCGGTGCCCACCATCAAGCATGCACATAGGCCTGCAGAGGTCCATCATTGAGGGGAGGGTGGGAAAACATTACAATTTCTCATTTACCCTACAGGAGGTCATCTGGATTTATCCAGGTAGGCCCTAAATGTAATCACAAGTATCCATGTAAATGGGAAGTAGAAGGAAAGATGGAAATGATGAGACCAAGGAAGCAGAGATTGGAGTGATGGACTTTGAAGATGGAAAAGGTGTCATCAGCAAGGCCATTAGAAGCTAGAAAAATGTAGGAGACATCACCTTGAATTTAGCCCAGTGAGATTGATTTTTGGACTTCTGGTCTCCAGAACTATAAAATGACCTAAACTCTCCTTGTGATTGATTACTCCCTGGGGCTACCCTGGACACTTAACACTTTTACCCTTGCCAAAGATCTGCTTCTAGAATCAGCTTGTGGAACTACAGTGTAGGTCTTACTGTCTTCTCAGTGCATGCCCTCAATTCTGGACTCCTCTGCTATGGAATTTCAGGCTCTAATTGCCAACCCTGCACTGTCATGCAGAAGGTGACTGCCAAATCCTTCTTCCTTGGGGAACATGATGTTTTTTGGGAGCGAGATTATTATTTGTGGTTAAATGAGATATTTGGATTACCACTAGAATTTTTTCAATTTTTTTATATCCTTTATTTCAATGGCAATATTCCATAGGAGTCAATAGTCTAAATGCTCTTCTCAGAAAAACCTTTTTCATAACTTAAAAAAAAAAAATCTATCCTCCTCCTCCTCGTCTTCATGACTTAGAGCTGAGAGAAATGTGTCCAGCTGTGAAAAACATCCTGATCTTTTCTCCCTCCAAATAATTCCCTCAGAGTCATCTGTCAAGAATCACTTTGCTGAGAAGTTACCTCATTTTGAACTGAGAATGCCTCTTTCTCTGGGGTGTCCCAGTGGAAGCATTTTATTCACGCAGATGACAAGCAGAGGCAGCCTGCTGGCTTGTTTACATACTTCCCTAACAGAAGTGCTGTGTTGCTCCCCTTCCTGCCCAAGGCTCTGCCAGAAGGGAGATACCTCTGGGGCTCACAGAAGAAATGACAGAGCACACTGTTCAAGCCAGCTAGTTTGCAGCTACCCCCTCTGGGGCTTATGGGCGGAACAAAAATGAAACCAATTTCCTTAACTTTGTACAAACTTTCACTTCATTATGTTACAGATTGAAAATCCAGGAATTCTATACAGTCATTGCATTTGGTATCATTGTTTCTCCAACCATCTAGCACAATTCATTATTTTACAAATATCTATTTAATGTTTACTATGTACCAGTACCACATTGATTTTAGGGAGTCAGCTGTAAACAAAACACTAACCTTCATGGAGCTTCGCTTTATAGTCTAGATCAATCAAAAAAGAGCACATGCACAAGAAAATTTCAGGTAGTGATAATTATGAAAAAAGTAGAGCAGAGTAGTGGGTCAGGAAATAACAATTCATGAAATGAAGCAGAAAAGCAGAAAGCAATTGGGGGTGATTTAAGTTGGGAGAACAGGGATAGTTTAGCTTTTTGGGAGATTTGAAACAAAGAAAGAACAGCAAGAGGATATTGAATGAGTAAGGAAGAAATGGCTAGAGTTGATATTGGTGAAGAAGCCACATACCAGATGAAGCAGGACTCAGATCCTGGTAAAGTGTGTGAATTTTATTCTAAATATTAGGGAGTTTGCTGGAGAGTTTTAAGCAAGGAATTGATGTGGTTGTAAATTAAGCATCTGCCCATGGCACTGAGAATAGTCTAGCCCTGGTATAAATTGGGGTGTCTGTGGGTTCTCACCTGTGTGCTTAAAAGGGACATATAAGACTCAACTGCAGACACATACAATAAAATTAATAAAGGGATTATTTAAAAAAAGGGGAGGGAAAAAGAAAAAGAATAAATTGGCGAATGCATCCTACCAGTTACGCTGAGCTGGAATCTCAATGGCGCACTGAAATCCTGGCGAAAACCCAGGGCCCCCCAGCCCACATGTCTGGTTACATATCCAAACATGGCAGCTCAGCTCCATCCTCAGTTCCCAGTATCCTCCCTTTGGTGATGATGGCATCATCATGGGATTGTAGTCCTTGGATCTCTCTGGTCTGATGTGGGGGTGGGGCCTTTAAAACCTATCTGTGCATTTTGTCCAGGCTGTTTTTTCTCCTCTAACAATTCCCCCCTTTCACTTTTTGTCAGCATTCCTATGGTGATGAAGGTCAAATGTGTGGATGTTGGGGATGCAGACTCAGATGACAATATTTCAGAACCTATTTAGAGCAGGCAGGGGATTTCTAGGGGTGCCCCTCTCCCTGCCCTGTAACAGTCTGGAGGTTGGGTCAAACTTGGAAGTAGGGAGACCAGACACAAAGCTATAACTTATTGCACTTTTTGGAAGATTTTTGTTCCACTGAACTTTTCACTTCTGTTTCCATTGAGAAGACTCTTTTGGTTCTCTGAATATTCTATTTTTATAGCAGTCTTTTCTTCTTTCTTAAATGAAATTTCTTCTCTTATATTTCAGTTGATATTGTTACTTCTTGACATTCTATTTTCTTCAATGACTTTCCATTCTCTTGTTTTCAGTCTCATTTTCACTTGACATCCAAAGATGTCAAGTTCTATTATTTCCTGGAACCTAGAAGGGAGGGATTTCAATGGTACAAACATGGTTATTTGTTAGCTGTTCTATTTGATTTGGGGGATTTTGCTTTCATGGACAGTTAAATCCTGTTCTCCAACTTCCAAATTTTATTGCCATTTCTCCTCTCTTGTTTCCTTGTTCTCTGCTAAAAATTCCATTGCAACGGTTTTCATGAGATCCAGGAAGGATCAGAGATCCATGGAAGCATCTAATCTGTCATTTCTAATTGGAGGTTCAGCTGCTTTTTTTTTTTTAATTTGAGGGTTTTTTTCTTTAACTTTCTTACTTTAGAGATTTGAATCCCGGGGTCCAGACAGGCTTCCCAGGTAGTAATAGAAAACATGAGGATGGGATTTGTGGCCACATGTTCTTCTCCAACTTTACCCTGAGCTGAACAGCTTCAGGAGTCTTGATTTGATAACAGTGAGTAGATTTCTTTTAGTGGTTTCTTGGTCAAGAGCTATGGCTTTATCTCTAAAGTCTGAGAGTTTATGAATTATGTGATTCTTTTTCTTCTACTATTTTGGTCATGAAGCTGTCTTCTGTTCTTTGGAGAACAATTAGAGTTCTTTATTTTCTTTCAAGCAGGTTTATACCTGAAAAAGTCATCTGATTTTTTTTTTGCAGCTATTTTCTATTTTTCAGTTTATTGAGGAACAATTGTCAAATAACATAATATAACTTCAACACGTACAATGTGATGATTTCATGTATGTATATTTTTTAAAATGATTACCACATTGAGGTTAGGCAACACATTTATCATTTCACATAGTTATATTTTTATGTGTGTGTTAGGTCTGGGCCTAGGTTGGCAGCAGGGAAGCCATGATGGCCTCTCAGTCACCTGAGCAGGGAGCAACTTAAAGAAAAACAGCTCCCTGACACCTTGGCGCCCACCCCCTCACCACCCTTACCAGAACACCAGATAGCCCAGTCCGATTAAGGGGGACCAAAAGAAAAAACAACTCCTTCTGAAAAACAGCTCCTTCTGCATAACTGAAGATCCATCAAAGACCCCCTGGGGTAAATAGTGCCCTATATAAGTTCCCCTCACTTGACCCCTCATTTGACCCCTCACTTGACCCAGGGTGCTACCTTACCCTGGGGGTCCATAAACCTCGCCAGGGAGCCACAATAAAGACTTGTTTTGAGTCATAATGCCTGCCTCCTCTTTTTTCTACCTGTGTCTATCAGTGTGTTGTGAACATTAGCGTGTACTCTCATTGCAACTTTCAAGTATATGACACAGTATTGTGAACTATAGTCATCACACTGTACATTAGATCTCGAGGGCTTATTTGTCTTATTCTTTAAAGTTTGTACCCATTGACCAACATTGCCCCATCTACCCCAGTACCTGGTAACCATCAACCTACTCTCTATTTCTGTGAATTCAATCTTATTAGATTCCTCATATAAGTGACATGATGCAGTTTTTAATCTTTCTATGTCTCACTTATTTCACTTAGGAAAAATTTCATCCTTTTTTTTTTTAAACTGTAGGATTTCCTTCTTTTTAATGGTGAATAATATTTTATTATATGTATATTTTAAAGTATACACACACATATACCTATATCTTTATCCATTCATCCATAAATAGAGATTTAGATTGTTTCCCTACATTGGCAAATGTGAATAATGCTACAGTGAAAATAAGAATGCAGGTATATTTTTGAGACGGTGGTTCAAAAATCATGAGATTATGATAAACAACTTTATAGCAAAACATCTTAAAATTTAAATTCCCACTGACTACAAAATGGACATTCAAGTAATTTATCAAGTTAGGCTATCTGTCCATAAATAGGATGCAACAAATTTCAAAGAACTGACATTATACAGAGAATGTTCTTTGATAATGTTATTAAATGATATAGCAATAATGGATCTTAAAATATTTCTCCAAATTTAGAAATATAACAGCACATTTCTAAGTGACCCAATACTTTGAAGAAGAAGCTAAAAGAGAAACTAAAGAGTATTTTGAATAGGATGATGATGCAACATGAGACATCACTATTTGTGGTATACAGTTAAAGTAGTTCTTAGGGGGGGATTTACAACTTTAAATACTTATATTTGAAAATGGAAAGTTTAAAATTGATGATCTAAGCTTATACATGAGACACTAGAAATTAAAGAAGTAGAAGAAAGGAAATCATAAAGAATAAAATCTTAAAGATGGAAAACAGACAAAATTGGTCAAATTGAAAAATTTTCCTTGGAATTTTCCTTGGAAAAGTAAACAATATAACCCTAGGAAGACCAATTCAAAAAAGAGAAAAAACACAAATTGCTAATATTAAATTGAAATAAGGGCCTAGTAACGTGCATACTTTTAGAGGATTAAAATTTGAAAATCAGAGAAAGTAGATAAGTACCTAGAAAGACAACTTAGCAAAGCCAACACAAAGGAAATGGGAACTCTTAATAACTCAAATATGCATTAAAATTTTTGAATTTTGAAATAAAAAACTCTCCCAGTTATCCTCTCTCTCCCCTCCCCAACACACACACACACACACACACACACACACACACACACACACCTGAAACAATAGCAGCAGGAGCAGGAGTAGGAACAAAACATTTGGGGCCAGAAAGCTGCAGAAGTGAATTATATCAGACATTTATGGCTGAAATAGCATTAATCTTATACAAACTCACAAGAAGGAAGCAAGTCTCAAATAGTTTTATAATTTTAGTATGACACTGAACCCAAACCTGACCAAGACGTTACAATAAAAGAAAATTACTGACCAATATTTCCATTGATTTAGATAATTCCTTAATAAAAACAAGAAATTCAATGAGTAATTATTAACATACATGCATATGACATGAATATACAATACATTACAAAGAAATTTATCTCAGGACTGTAATTTGGTAAAAATCTATCAATATAATTTACCACATTAACAGCATAAATAATAAAAATCATATATTTATCCCAATAGATTCATAAAAAGCATTTTATTATGAGAATTAATGTAAATTACTGCAATCTAAGTACTAAGGAATGTTCTAGGGCCAAGGGCTTCAAGGAGAGAAGAGTGGGGAGACTTGCATTACAAGGAGAGGATGATTCATAGGATGAAGACCAACTACTTTAATATTAGTTGGTCTCCTTGCCATGTAGAAAGGTTTTTCTGATAGAAAGGTTATTTCTGGCAAAAATCCTAATTCTGGGTAATACCCCCAATTTTTTTTTTATAAATATATATTTTTATTGTTATTTATGTCTTTTACATTTTGTATTCCCCTTGGGTAGCCCACCACCAATTCACCCGTGATCCATCTCCATGGTCCCTTGTGTTCTTTTCTATTCCATTTTGTGCGCTTTTCCTTTCCTCCCTCCGCCTCCCCCCCCCCCCCCAACTGATTGTCTCTCTCCCACCCAGCCTCCCTATAGTCCTGTTATAAGTGAAACCATTCGATATTTTTCTCTTTCTTTCTGGCTTATTTCACTGAGTATGATCCCCTCTAATTCCATCCATGTCGCTGCAAATTGCATGTGTTTATCTTCTTTCCATGCTGAATAGTATTCCATTGTGTATATGTACCACATCTTCTTGA
>PVIJ01022021.1:0-17154 GCA_004024925.1 Scalopus aquaticus
GACACCCTACCAACTGGGAAAAGATTTTTACACACAATACATCTGATAAAGGACTAATAACAAAAATTTACAAGGAACTCACACAACTCAACAAAAACAAAGCCAACAACCCAGTCAAAAAATGGGCAGAAGAGCTCAAAAGGCACTTCTCCAAAGAAGAAAAGCGGATGGCCAACAGATACATGAAAAAATGCTCAACTTCACTTATAATCAAGGAAATGCAAATCAATTCTTTAACTTTCTTAATCATGGCAATTTTGAATTCTATGTCTGACAGATAAAAAAGTTCTTCCATGTCTTTGTGCTTTGGTTCTGGGTCTTTGTTTTCTCTCTGTGGTGTATTGTTCCCCTGAGGACTTGCTTTGCCATATGTATTTTTCTTTCTCCCTATCCTTTGCTTTGGGTTTGCTCTGCTTTAATTGGGGCTTTTGTTTTGTGTGAGTTCTTCCCTTCCACTGTTCTGGGTGTTTACTTGATGGTAGAAACAACTGCTGATGCCTCAAAGGATCTGGGGCAGTGCTAGAGCTTCCCCCTATACACATTTGGGTCAGGTTCTGGTTGCCAGAGAGATGGAGGGTTCCTGGAGATCCCTGATGTATATTGGGGCGGTGCATGGCCCAGGCTGGAGGGATCTATCTGTTCCCAAGGCACTAGTGGCTGAGTGCTGGGTAGGCTGCATTTCACAGGTATTGCTCTTGGTTGTAGAAAGGTGTGTTCCAGAGGCAGTGATGGTTGGGCTTACGGTGAGGGGTGCTTACTGGAGGTTTTCTAAAGTTCCCTGATGTAGAGCCCTTGCATGGCCCAGGCTATTGCTTGTGTCTTCTTTTGAGGAGCTAGAGGATGAGTGCTGAGTGGGGGGCACCTCTTGGGTGTGACTAGGGGTCAGCAGTGAAGGGTAGGACCCTGCGTGGCCCAGACTAGGGCATGGGTCTGCTCCCAAGGTGCTGGTGGCTGGGTCTGGAGTCAGGGGTGCTTTCTGGAGGGCTGCTGAAGACCCTTGATGTTGAGCAAGGCCCTGCATGGCCCATATTGGGTCACGTGTCTGCTCTGATATGCTAGTTACTGAGTGCTGAATCTCCATTTTATTACCCTTTAAACCAGAAATCTATTTTGTCTGATATAATTATGGCTCTTCCAGCCTTCCTCTGGGTCCTCTTTACTTGTAGAATTGTTTTCCAGCACTTTTCTTTGAGCCTATATTTGTGTTTGGAGTTTAGATGTGTCTCTAAGATAAAGCAAAAGGTTAGATTCTGTTTACTGATCAAACCAGATAATCTCTGTCTTTTTATTTTTGAATTCAGTCTGTTAACATTTAGAGTGATTATTGATCTATGAAGGTTTGTTGCTGCCATTATGCTTTTATTTTTTGGGTTACATCACTTTTCTTCTTTCAATTCTTTGTGTGAGTTCCTCTTTTTGGTTTGGATGTATGAATTTCTTTCAGTATTTCTTGGAGAAACAGATTAGTGTTTGCAAACTCCCTGAGTTTATCTGTGTCTGGAAAGGTTTTGTTACTCCAAGAGCCATACATAGTGGAACTTAGTCCCTAGTGTTGGCTTTCTTTCTTTTTTTTTTTTCGTTGTTAAAGATTCATTTATTTATGCATATAAGAGCTGGGGTGTAGGCCAGAGATGGGGAGAGGGTAAGAGGACTCACCAGAGACAGAGTTGGGAGCAGAACAGGCAGATTGACTGAAATACACTTCTGAGGGGAGCAGCAGGTGAGACAGGAGAGGTCTGCTGCACCATGTCCGTTAGCTCCCTGGCTGGGGATTGAACTGGTGCTGCACTGGATGCTGATAGCTTCATAGTGCTGAGACTTAACCTCTTGTTCAACCGAGGAGGCCCTCTAGTGTTAGTTTTCTGCCTGTCAGGCAGGTTCCATAGCTGGTAGCTGGAGATTGTGGAGTCTCTTTCCAGCTCCAGCAGTTGTTTTCTGGTTGCTGGTGGCTTGTAGTGGGACCCTTATTGTTCTCATTCCCCAAACTAGTGGTTAGAGACTGTGTTCCTATGGCTTGTACTGGAAACAGGGCAGGGGTGCTTGGTTCTCATCATTGGTTAGAGGAAATTAAAACTTGCCTGGCTCTTGCTTATGCATTTGGGGGATGAGTGCAGATTACTCACAACTTCAATGGCTACTAAAGTGGGGTAATACGTGGCTTATGCCATGGAACATTGTGACTCTGGGAGTCAGAGCCAGGGTGAGGACTCTGCCTGCAGATAGTGGCTCCCTGGGTGATACACTGTTTTCTGAAGTCTGTGGTCTCCTGTCTTTTAAAGGTCACTATTACCACTAATTTATACTACTAGTTCCTAGAGGTCCCCCTCTTTCAGGAAGTATTGTTCAGGGGATGCAGGGAGTTGTATTGAGATGTCTCAGGGCAGAGCTGGGGGCAGAGAGTCCTCAGTATCTTACCTTGTGCCTGCCTGCCCACCTGCCTCCCTGACAAATTTGACCCCAACCATGCCAGGTTGCTGTAACAAATTAGTATGCTTTGTATACTAGGATATGACAATTATCCCCCTCTACTCAATGTTAAACTGACACCAAAGGCATCAAAACCTCCTGTTTTCAATACCCAACTATTTTCTGGTTGTAAAAAAACAAACAATAAAAACCTAGTAAATTATTTCCCTCCTTAATAAAAGCCATTTACCCTAAAAAATGGGATGGAGTGGGCTTCTTTCTTGCTTATAAACAATTTAGAGCTACTAAAAAGTCCTCTTTACGAAACAGCTGATAAAAATATTCCTTTGTCTTGTAAAGGAAGGGAGATAGGGACCACTGATAAACATGGTACATGATGCTACATCATATTAACCAGACTTGGCTTCTTTCTCTCCAGTGCATCAGGGACTGTATTCTCCTGGTTTTTAGTCTCACTGTTCCTGCAGGTAAGTCTTTAGATTCTTCATTAAGCACTTAGGCTGCTTTCTCTTTCCCCTGTTGCTTGTGGTTTTTTGTCTGCCATCTTTTTAAACATTGTCTCCACTTTTGCAGGAGCGGGTTTCCTGACAATGATGTCATTGTCGTGAACTCCTCCTTGGTCAAACCTGGACACAGCTGGCCTTCCTCTAGGACATTTTGGTGGCAGAGACAGATCGCCCCAGGTACTCGAGGGTGACTGAGTGCATAAAACCTTAGCAAAGCTACGCTGCTTGGTATTGCAGCCTGAGCTGCTGAATCTGGGGCCTGGTACCAGGCATGTAAAGCCTAACTTTAGACACACCAGGCTTGTGCCTCACTCTGATCTCTTCCACAACAGTTCATTTTCTACAATCTTACAGAATCAGAACAGCTGCCTGGACTTCCCTTTTGCTGTATGATGATTCAGTCACAAAATGATTCAGTTTATTCTCAATTTAACCTAGTTGATTCCTTAAGTTTTTGCTGCATCTTTGTATTTTCATCAAAGATTTTCATTAGAAATGCAGTTTTATTTTGAACCATAAACTGTTTGAATTCTAATCAGAATTTAAAGTTACTTTATCAATGTTTTAGCTTCTAAAATGTTTTTGAAGCATATGATTCCTGAGTAGTCTTTGCATAACCTTAAATCTCCATAGGTGGTGATCACACTGAATCAAATGACATTTTTTAAAAAGAAGCATCACATCTTTGAAAATTTTTATAAGAAATAATGCCTTGATCAAACTAAGGGTAAGCGTTTTAAATATTTACTTGTATTGTGCAAAAATGTATAAAAATACAAAATCTTCCTTTTCATATCTACTCCCATCCCTTCATTCTTATCCAGACTTACTCTGATTTAATATCTCCAGAAAAGGAGAGGTTTAGAAGAAATTTATGATAACTTCATCATCCTTGTAGCATTTATTGAACTTGCTCAAAGAAGTCAGAATCTTTTAAGTCAAAGAAGATATACTTTCAGACAAACATTAGTTTATTGCAAAGAATTTCCAGGAAATGAAATCCACGCACACATCATAAAACATTGAAAAAAGATTTCTTACTTCCTCATATTTTTCTGAATTGGTTCTGGTCATTGAAGGTCAAAATGAAAGTTTCAAGGATAACCAAAACAGAGCAGAGGACCCATTGACAAAGTCTAATTGCCCCATATTTTTTTAATCCTGAGCAGTGATTAAGCATTGGCTATGTATAAGGTTACAGGCTACAAACTGTGTGCAGGTTACAAAGTATATAGGCAGAATTCTTCCCCCATGACCTCAATGCCACTACCTGTATTCATTTCAAGTGATTCTTGTATGACCCCGCGTCATGGGATTGTAAAATGAGGTGACTTATGGCGAGGGTCTTAGAGTTTCTAAAATATTTTCCTTGGGTTACTATAAAGGACATAATCATATTTTAGAGGTGAAAAAAATATTAATTCATGATTGGAAATGAAAGCATGTAGAATATCTCAAAGTGAATGCTTAAGGTTGGCTGCAGTTTCTTTCATCTTTTCTCAAGTCTTCTGTTTCTGTTTTTGTTTTATTTATTTATTCATTCACCAATTTATTACCAATTTATTCATCAATTTACCTGTGAACTATCACCATAGTCCCTTGTACTCTTTTCTCCCCCGTTTTGAACCTTTATCCTCCCCATCCCTCTCTGAATGTCTCTCATTTATGGTTGCCTGCTAGTTTTTGTATTTGTTTTGTTGTTGTTGTTGTTATTTTCTCCTCTATATTCCTCTTATAAGTGAAACCATTGGATTTTTTCTTTTTCCTTCTAGCTCCACCCATGTTCCTGAGAATTGCATGAGTTTATCTTTTTTGATTGTTGAATAATATTCCATTGTATATATATACCACATCTTCTTGATCCAGTCATCTATTTTTGGGCATCTAGCTTGTTTCCATAGCTTAGCTATTGTAAAGAGTACTGCAGTAAACATAGGGGTGCATGTCAGTCTTCTGTTTTTTTCTGTTTCATTGAAGATCCTCCTTGAATTAGTTCATGTTACCATGGTATTGTATGAGTTCTTGTTTTCTACCTTTCTTATAATTTTAATCAATACAGAGAAAGGACCAAGTGTATCCATAGCACAGGTAGCATAAGGTTGATTTACTTCCTTAATGATATCTTTGTGGCTCCATCTCCAGTAGTTGGGGAACAGGAGGGGAGCAGGGGTGAAATCAAAACAAACAAGTGAGACTACATAAATTAAAAAGTTGTGTACAATGAAAGAAATCATTTACCTAAAAGGCAGCCTACTGAATGGGAGCAGATATTTGAAAATTATACTTCTGACAAGGAATTAATATCCAAAATATATAAAGAACTCCTAAAACTCAGCAACAAAAAAACCCCCAAGTAACCCCATTACACACTGGCAGAGAGTCTCAGTAGACTATTCACCAAAAGACATGCAGCTAGCCAATAAGCTTGTGAAAAGGCACTCATTATATCTTCTTAAGGAAATGTAAAGCAAAACAATAATAATGTAACACTTCCCACTGTGAGAATGACTGTTATTCAAAAGATAAGAAAAAAATGTTGGTAAGGATGCAGAGAAAGGTGAACCTGCATGCATTATTGGTGGAAAAGTAAATTGGTATAGCCAACAGAAAACAGTGTAGAGGTTCCTCAGAACAACAAAGATAGAAATATTATATGGTCCAGCTATCCACGCTATGTATTTTTTTGAAGAATAGGAAAACACTAGTCTGTAGAAATACATGCACCCTCATATTCACCACAGAATTACTCACAATAGCCAAGAGATGAAAGACAAGCTAAGTGCCTATTGTCCTTGACCTATGACTAAAGAATACATAGATATATCTATATACATAGATAGATAAATAGATAGATATCAATATATATTTGGTTATTTCTAACTTAGGTTACTTCCAACTCTTGACTGTACAGATATTTGGATTATTTCTAACTCTTTTTTTTTTAAGATTTATTTTTTATTTATACATACAAGCTGGGGTACAGGCCAGAGGCGTGGGGAGGCGAGAGGGTTCACCAGAGACAGAGCGGGTAGCAGAACAGGCAGATCAGAAATACACTGCTGAGGGGAGCAGCGGGCGAGGCAGGAGATGTCTGCCTTATCATGTGGGATTCTCCCCGGCTGGGCGTCGAACTCGCGTCGCTGCTGCTGACAGCTCCACAGCACAGCGCCCAACCACTGCACCACTGGGGAGGCCCTATTTCTAACTCTTGACTATATGCTCAGTATAATACTATTCAGCTAAAAATATACATGAAATTCTGCCATTTGCAACAACATGACTTAGACAAGAGTAAGTTAAGTGAAATAAGTCAAATGGAGAAAAACAAATGTTGTGTGACTCACTCATATCTGATAGATAATGAAACAAAATAAACAAATAAACAATGCAAAATTAAAACAAACCTTTAGACTACAAGAATTAAGTGGTAGTTACCAGAATGGAAGGGAGAAGGGGTGGGTGGGTAAATTGGGTAAAATGCATGACAAGGATAAAATGTATGCAGATGTTGATTTATGAGATTGTTACACCTGAAGCCTATGTAATGTTATAAACCAATGTCACTTCAAAATAAATTAAAAAAATTAAAAAGGAAGTTTGGTTTAAAATAGAAAGTTAAAATATTAATGAAAAGCAGGCTTTCATTTTCATTTATGAAAAATTCAGCAAATTTGTGCAAGGCATTCTGAAATTATACATTTTTATAGGTGTGGCATTCTCTGGATTTATTTATTTATTCCCTGCCTTTATCTAGAAGTGATTTCAAGTGTGTATAAATGATAAATGAAATGCCCTAAAAATAACATGGGCTAAAGTGGGATTGAAAAACGGGAGTGAACAGCAAGTGGGTTTAGAATAAGCCCAAAGACGTATATGGAAACCACCACACACCTATGAAAAGGAGATCATAAATGTGTCTATAATTTCTGACATCAAGTTAGGATAAAATTCATGATAATTACCTTAGATACAAAGCTTTTGTAAACTTGCCACTCCTACCTGATTGAATTGAGTTTATGGACTGATCTTCCTCAGGGGTAAGTAAACTGCAGATCATTTTCTGTTTTCTGTCTAATTGTTGAAGAGATTGTAAGCTTTTTGAGGCAGCAGCTTGGTTTTCCTTACTCTACTGCCTAGCATATACTGGGTGTTGGATAAACACTGGCTGATTGAGAACAGGGAATAGATATGTAATCTGGTGATCTGCCAAGTCAGGGCAAGGGTTAAGCATTCCTGAATCAGGCCTTTTTTCCCAGGTTGCTGCAGCCTTGTAATAATGTCTTCAAGTAGAATTATTAAGAAAGTTGATGAAAGCTTCCCTGCTGGTGCAAGGGATTAAGTCTCAGTACTAAGAAGCTGTCAGTAGCCATTGCAGCATGAGTTCAATCCCGGCTAGGGAGCTTCCCAAATGGCACCACAGACCTCTCCTGTCTCGCCCTCTGCTTCCGTCAGCAGTGTACTTCAGTAGATCCACTTGCTCTGCTCGCTACTCGGTCTCTGGTGAATCCTCTCACCCTGCACCCTTCTGGCTTATACCCCAGCTCTTGTATGCATAAATAAATAAATCTTAAAAAAAATTTGATGAGGAAGACAGATATAATATGAAGACATGGGCTTGTGCTGTTTTGTCCTTATTCTTAACAATTGCTTCTAGTGTACCCCATAGGATCTGGTAGCTTATTGCCTCAATTCTTTAGTCTAAGATAATTTTTCATTTCTTCTTTGAGTTCTTCATTGACCCAAATGTTATTCAAAAGCACGTAGTTTAGTCTCCACATGCCTGGGATTTTTTTCAGTTTTTTTTCTTTTTGGTGCATTTCTAGCTTTATGCCATTGTAATCAGAAAAGATCCTTAATATAATTTCAATTTTCATATATTTATGAAGCAAATTTTGTATCCCACTTATAACCTATCCTTAAGAATGTTCCATTTGCAATTAAGAAGAGTGTGCATTTATTTTATTTGGGATGGAAGCCACTATAAATATCTATTAAGTTCCTCCCATCAATTATTTATTTAAGGTCATTATTTCCTTGTTTACTTTTTGTCTAAATGATTTAGCCATCAACATAGTGGTATGTTGAAATGCCTGTTATTAGTGTGTTGCTGTATATACGTTGTTTTAGGACTGTTAATAGTTGTTTTATAAATTTAGCTGCACCTGTGTTATGTACATAAGTGTTAATGACTATAATATCTTGATGAATCATTCCCTTGATCATTATATCATGCCCATCTTTGTCACTAATCACCTTTTTGGCTGAAAGTCTAAGTTACAATATATTAGAATAGCAGTTCCTGCTTTTTCCTCTTTTTCTGGCTTGAAATACCTTGCTCTAGTCTTTCGTTTTCTGTCTGTTTTTATATCTGATGAGATTTTCTTGTATGCAAAATATAGATGGGTTATGCTCTTTAAATCCAAACTGTCATTCTGTATCTTACAATTGGTGAGTTTAGACCATTCATATTTAGGGTTATTATTGACATATTAGACTTATTTACTGCCATTCCATCTTTTGTTTTTTAATTGATTTATCTTTCTGCTATTTCTTCCTCCAGGTGTTTCTATCTGCCCTTTAGTTTGTTTTTTCCTGGTGGTTCTTTAAGTTTCTTATTTATTCTAAGATTTTGCTTTGTGGTTACCGTGAGGGTTATATCAAACTTTCCATATATAAAATAGTCCTTTATGTGTTGTTATCGACTCAACATTTTACTGCATAGATTCTATCCTTTTCTTCTTCCCCTTTAATGTTTTGTTATCTGATATTTTTCTTATTTATACATTTGATTCTGTATTAGTATTATCACCTAGCTCAAGGTTTGTGTTCTTTTGATTTTTGGGTCCGTGTAGCACTCTTTTCAACATTTCTCATAGGGCAAGTATGATGGTGGTAAGAGCCTTTAGCTTTGTTTGCCTAGAAAAGTCTTTATTTCTTCATTGTATTTGAAAGAAAATTGTGTCAAATAGAATATTCATCTCTGGCAGTTTTTGTCTTTCAGGGTTGTAAAGATGTCATTCTACTCTGTTCTAAACTTGAGAGTCTCTGTAGGAAGAGCTGATATAAATCTGATTAAGTATCTTTTTATGTTACATTATTTTTCCCTAGCAATTTCAAATATTTTTTTTTACATTTGATTTTTGAAAATTTAACAATGATATGTCTTGATGAAGATTATTTTGCATTTAGAAATTTGGACGCTCCTTCGGCTTCCTGGACAACCATGTCCAGGAATGGTCTTTGATCCTTTCTTTTGTTTTTAATCTCTCTTCACTTTCTAGAACGCCCATTACTCTTTTGTTTTATTCTTCAAATGTAGTCTGATATTTCTCATAGAATTTCTTCATTTTTCTAACTCATATTTCTCTCTCTTGTTCTACTCAGTTCATTTGTACATTTGTATCTTCAGTTTATGAAATTCTGTTTTCTGCTAGTTCAAGTATACTTCCTATGAATTTTCATATTTATTCTTATTTCATTCAGCATCACTTTGTGTGTTGGTAAAATGTGTGCAGTTTCTTCAATGAAGAACTTTATTTGTTTCTAGATTTTATTTTTAAGATCCAGGACCTGTCTTTCTGTGTTTGATTGCCCTTCTGGGACTTTACTAGATTTTTCTAAGATTGTTATTCTAAAGTGTTTAACTCTTACTCCTCAAATTCTATGTCTTTTAAAGTGGTCTCTTCATTTATTTCAGCTTTTCATCTTCTATTCATTTAGATGTTCTTTTTTACCCCCAGGATATTGTGATGCTATTTTTTTTTAATTTGAGGTATTTTGTCTATAGTTTTGTTTCTGTTTTTTCTTTTTTTTTGCTTTAACTTAAAAATTGTTTTTCTACTACTATCCCTTATACCTCTTTGCCTTTCTCTCCCTACCCCCCTTAACCTCAGAGGGATTTAGAAAGTGTGTTGTTATTGAATTGTTATAAAAATGTCCAGCATTTATTTTATCATTCTGACTTAGTTTGCTACCCATAATTCTTTTAAATTACTTCCATTTTGCTGAAAATGACAGCATTTTATCCTTTCTTATGGCTACATAATACTCTGCGATGTTGATATACTACCCAATTATCTATTGATGGACATTAAAGCTGCTTCCATATCCTATTGTAAAAAATGCTGCTATGAGCACTGTGGAAGATAGGGAGTTTTGTATTGATGGCTTCATATTCCTTGGATATATGTCCAAGAGTCATAGCTTTGTGTGTTTATTATTTAAGTTGCTAGCAGGTAAAAGACAGATGGTAAGCTAGAATTTAAAAATAGTGATAGCCTTGGGTAAGGAGGACTCTTTCAGGCTGAGACTTTTACAGTGTTTCTTCATATTTTTCTCTTGAGAAAGTATTGTTCACTTTTTCATGGAGTTCAAATTTTAGGGCCTTACCTCCTTGCTCCTTTCTAGGAAGTGTACAGTCTGTCTTTCTCATCTCTCAGCATGGCTGGGCTCTGCTACCTGTGCTGATAGTAGCCAGATTTGCTGGACTGAATCAATGGCCTATGTACATGTAGGTCTGTATTCCACCCTCTCTCTGAGGAAACTGAATACACTTTGGCCCATGTGCTGCATTGTGTGTGTCTGGTGTTCAGCTTGTTTCACTGACTGTGATGGGTGCCACCTTGGCCACAAGACTCTTTCCCTCTTTCTGACTCCCACAGCAAACCACCAACCTCAGAGCAAAATATCCCTGGATAATCCTCCCATCACTGGTCACGAATTGGTGAAATTTCCTGTAGAGTCAAGTGTAGTTTTTCTTGGTGGTCCTTACAGGATAGGTTGTAGAACATTTTTTTATTCTGCCATGTTGTGGAGTCTCCTAATCTCTCTTTTAAAATAGAGATTTAGTGTGAAAGCATATATCATTTTAATATCTTTTAGTTAAGAAGGTGCTGTAGACTGAATTTAGAACTAAATTATTTTTAAAATTTTTTAAAAGTTCATTTCACAGTTCCTAGACTAGAGAGCCGGAAGGAGTTTTCCATAAAGCATTAATTACCTCTTTTCCCACCCTTGTTCCCCAGGTGAGGAGAAAGACTAGATAGTTGATGTTTCTTGTTCAAGTTTATGCAGCATAGTGATGGCAATCAGGATTGCAGATCTGAATAACTGCTGATTTGCAGCCAGAGGGTTTTCTCTCTGATCAAACCACAGCCTGAACAGCATGCCTTTAATCACACTGGTCAAGTGATCACGGAGTTTCAGAAAGTGGAACTGAATAAAACATCAGGAATTGCATAAAGTGATATTGAAAATGTAAGGACTTGTGTAATTGTGTTTGGCAAATTACAGCAGTGATAATATATCAAGATTTTAATTTGTCTGGTGTAGTATCTGTTCACTCATAAGGTATATTTGACTTGAGCGTGATATGATTTACTACTCAGGGTGATCACTTTGATTCAATAGCAGATGTATTTATAGAAATTCAGAAACAGGTGCTTGTGATTCAGCAACGTCTCCAGCATCTATTCAATATGCAAGTTAGTAGGTCATGTATCACATTTATAGGACCTCCATTACATTCATAACTGGTTGAATTTTTCCCAGGGAACCATATAAAGTTTATCAGGGAAGTTATAATGTATCCGAACCCATCTATATGAAAATTTATAACTCTGGATTTGAGTTTCTTTTTTTTCATGTTTTTTTTTTTTTTCTGATCATCTTGCTGGTTTGAGCAGAAAAGTATTGAATAGCTTTATCTTTATAAAATTTCAGGTTTATTTTCAACATCCCAGTGTGGAAAGTAAAGGTTTAAGTGTTTAGGAATGATGTTAAGAGAAAATATTCTCAGCACCTCGGGAGAGGGCCTGTAGGACACTGAGAGAGCCTAAGTAAAGCTGCTGGATTCTGGGATAAAGAGCTGGTCCAGTCTCCTGGGAATGTAGAGCTTGTTCTTGCTTGAAGGCGGCGAACAAGATAGTAAAATATATTGTTGATCCCTTGCCTCAGGGACTGCATCAAAGCTCGAACCTGATTTAAGCATACAAAATCTGGAAATTTCTTTATCCTCTTCATTCTAGGCTGAATCTAAACTGTGGACTTGAGATGAAATATTCTTCAGTCCAGGTCCAATCCTTTGAGTCAATCAAGCTCCCTCTGTACATTTTCTCTTGTTGTGGGTTCTGAGATGGGTGTTAAATGGTCCTGGCGGTGGCAGTGGGGGAGGGGGATAAGGTTATTAATATTTTTGGCATAGTTGGGAGGTATTGACGAAGTATAGTTCGACTAGCATTAGTCAAATGTTTCCATTTTATTAAAATAAGTAGTAAAAACTAAGCTGTATACTGTAATCCAAAACAAAAATGTAGGCCGTGATCTCTATGAAGAGAGGACTGTTTAATGATACATTTCTGCACAAAAGAATCATATTTTTCTAAAGAGGCTTTCAGAACCACTATTCATAAATGCATGTTCAACATATAGCCTAATTTCCTCATTTATTGTAGTAGGGCATGCTGTTTTCCTTTCACATTATTTACCCATCCACCGAGTTCAGAAATAGACTGTGAGACTGTATTTCAATCCTGAACATTGCTCTGTCTCCATGAAAAATGTTTTATTGTCACTTGTGCCTGCATTCCTGCTTTGTTCAGTCAGTTGTCTGTCTGCAGACTTCACAGGTTTAAGTAAATATTCTTAGAATATTTTTTAAAACTTTCAGGTTTCCTGGCTCTTCAAAAACCAACTAGTATGTTTTATATTCTTTGATGAGTGAATAAGACAAACTGAAAACAATTCTGTGACTTTTCCCTCTATGTTAGAATATAATAACTTGCAACTGTATAGCATTTCCCTTTCATGCATATGAACCCAAAAGATTGCTACAGCCACTCAATTAAATACACAAGACAGTCATTCATATATCGATTGAACACTGATATATCAGGTATTGGGCTAGGTTCCAGGGATAGAAAATATGAAAAGGCACAGTGCTTGTCAGTCAGAAGCTTCGAGATGTTCTGCATCTAATGGGAGCTAATAAAATCTAAACTGTGAAGGAAGCATGTACAAAGTGCAGATGGAGAAACAGGACTCTAAAAGTCTTTTTGGAGGAATAGGAAAATTTTTCACAAAAGATCAAGAATTTAGGGTAAGATGTGTAAAGGGAAATATTTTCCAGGTTGATCAAGGAAAGATGAGAAAGTAGGGACACTGTTACCATGGTTTTATAGATGAAGAAGCTGAGGTTAAAAAGATTAAGATTTGTTCAAATTCAAGAAACTGGTAGGTAAAAATTTAGGTGCTTGAACTGACATTTTTCATTCTATTTCCATGACATCTCATTATACTAATCAAAAACTTAATGCATGGATTTTTCAAATCTTCATCATTCTGTAAAAGCATGAGTGATATATACATTCATCTTGTTTAAGTGTGAGAATACTTTGAAGTCTTAGTAAGAAATATATGAAAATCCAACTTATATTTGTAAGTTTATTTCTGTAAATTATAATAATTTTTGAATCTTATATAATCAAGTATAAATCTTACGTATATAGCTTGATGAATGTTATTAAATGGACATATCCTCAATCCAAAAGTAGAACACTATGTGCTCTTCCATACTTTCCATCATGTCAGCTCATAGTATTTATTACCCCTAAAAATTAACTACTTTTCTGTTTACTAACAACATAAATTAGCTTATTAGTTTCATAAATACAGAATCATAGGACATGCACATTTTTGTTATTGGCTTCTTTTTCTTACCATTATGTCTCCGAATTTATCCAAGACACAGCATGTAGCAGTAATTTGATGTTTATTATTGTTTTACAATATTTCATTGTAGGAATACATTACTCCCCCACTGGTCACTGATTTTCCTTTCCACTATTTCAGTTACCTACAGTCAGCTGAAGTTTGAAAATATTACATAGAATGAGACATTTTGAGAGATAGACAAATAAATGGAAATCACATTCACACAACTTTTATTTAAATATATTGTTAAAATTTTCTACTTTATATTAGTTGTTGTTTATCTCTTCACCTAATTTATAAATTAAACTTCATAACAGGTATGTGTAGGAAAAAACACAGTGCGTACATTGTTCAATACTATTTGCAGTTTCAGGCATCCACTGCGGATCTTGGGATGTGTACTACCACAGGTAATGTATCCCACACTTACTTATCTATTGCATTGTCTATGAACATGTAATTTCCAGTTTGGGTCTATTATGGATAATTCTTCTAAGAACATTTTGTGCTAGTCTTCGGTACACATAAGTGCACATTTTTGTTGTGTATATTTCCAGGAGTAGAATTTATGACTCAAGGACTGTGTATATGCAGTTTTAATAGTCAATTTTACATAATTTTAGTTAATTTGCATTTAATTAATTAAATTTAGTTAATTCTACATTGTTTTTTCTTTCACAGATAGGTCTATAATCTATTTGGAATGGATTTTATGGTGGAGTGAAGATCCATTTTTGAATTTCATTTTTTAAATTTCTTTTTTTATATTTTTGTTAATTGTTGGACAGTATTTGATTTCCCTACGCAGGTGTAATCCTCACAGTTCTCTCACCACCATAGCACTGGTGATTTATCACCAAAGTCCCTTGTACTGTTTCCTCCCCTGTTTTGATTCTTCTTCTTGCCTCTCCCCTGCTGTATGCCTCAGATCTACAGTCAGCTTCCAAGTTTTAACTTTTTCCTGACCTTTTGTTTAGTTTCCCTGTATTCCATATATAAGTGAAACCATCCTATAGCTATCTTTTCCTTTCTAACTTATTTCACTTAGAATAACACCTTCCAACTCAATCCATGTTGCTGCAAATAGCATGCGTTTATTTATTTTTTTTTTTTTTGGCTACTAAATAAAATTCCATTGTGTATATATACCACATATTCTTGATCCATTCATTTTGTTTTGGAACATTTGTGTTGTTTCCATATGTTAACTATTCTACACAGTGCTGCAATGAACATAGGAATGCAGGTTTCCTTTCAAATTAGTGTTTTTGTGTTCTTTGGGTAGGTTCTTATGAATAGGATCACTGGATCACATGGCATACACATTTTTAGTGTTTTGAGAAAACTACACAGTTTTCCATACTAGAGCAGTTTACATTCCAAGCAGCAGTGTAAGAGGGTTCTTTTTTACCACATCCTTGCCATCATTTGTTGTTTCTATTTTTTAATAGGGACCATGCTCACAGATGTGAGATGGTATTTCATTGTGATTTTGATTTACATTTCCCTGACAACTAGTGATGTTGAACAATTTTTCATATGCCTTTTGGCCATTTGCTTTTCTTTGGAGAAGTGTCTTTTTAGCTCTTCTGTCCATGTTTTTCATTGGGTTTTTGCTATATATATTTTTGAGTTGTCTAAGCTCTTTATAGATTGTTGATATAGATCCTTATCAGTTGTATGGTGTGCAAATGATTTCTACCATTCTGTAGGGTGTCTCTTTGTTTTGGTAGCTGTAACTTTTGCTGTAGAAGCTTTTTAATCAATAATTTGGTGTAGTCCCAGCTGTTTTTTAAAATATATTTATTTCATTTATATATGTATAGAAGAATTTGGGTATAGGTCAGAGGTGCAGAGGGTGAGGATTGGGGAGAGACAGAATGGGGAGCAGAACAGGCAGATTGACTGATACACTTCTGATGGGAGGAGTGGGCAAGACAGGAGAGTTTTGCTGTGCTATATGTGGGTAAGCTCCCTGGCCAGGATCAAATTCAGGCCATGGGGGTGATAAGGCTGAGACTTAACCCCTAGACCCCCGGCTGTTTATCTTTTCCTTAGTTTTCCTTGCTTCTGAAAATGAGTCCTCAAAGATGTTTTTGCAGTTTATGTCATGGAGTATTTGTCTGTTTTCTTTTACATATTTTATGGTTTCAGTCTTATGTTCAAGTCTTTTATCCATTTTGAGTTGAGTTTTGTGTATGGTATAATATGGTACTCTAGTTTCATTCTTTTGAATGTGGTAGTCCAGTTTTCCCAGCACCATGTATTGAAGAGACTTTCTTTGTTCCAGTGTATATTCTTTGTCCCTTTGTTATACATCAGTTTATCATATATGTGTGGTTTTATTTCTGGGCCTTCAATTCAGTTCCATTGATCCATGTGTTTTTTGTTTCAATACCATACTATTTTTATTATTATGGATTTGTAGTATGTTTTACATCTGGGAGTGTAATGCCTCTATTCTTCAGCTTTTTAGTCAGGAGAACTTTGGCTAGTTTTCTTTGTGTGTGTATGTTTGTGTGTGTGTGTGTGTGTGTGTGTGTGTGTGTGTGTGTGTGTGTGATTCTAGATGAATTTATACAATATTTGTTTCATTTCTTTGAAGAATGGTATTGAGGTTTTTATTGGAATTGCATTGAATCTGTAAATTGCTCTTGGTAAAATGACCATTTTGATGTTAATTCTTCCAATCCATGACCACAGAACTTCTTTCCATTTCTTCTTCTATTTCTTTCAACAATATTTTGTGATTTTCTTTATATAAAAGGAGGTCTTTAACCTCCTTTGTTAGGTTTATTCCCAATACTTTATTTCTTTGGTATACTTGTCTTTGGGATAGTTTTCTTAATTACTTCCTCTTCAGACTGCATATAGGAATGCTACTGATTTTTTTTTAAGATTTATTTATTTATGCATACAAGCTGGGGTACAGACCAGTGGCATGGGTCGGTGAGAGGGTTCACCAGAGACAGAGTGGGGAGCAGAACAGGCAGATCGACAGAAATACACTGCTGAGAGGAGCACTGGGCAAGGCAGGAGAGGTCTGCCGCGCCATGTGGGAATCTCCCTGGCTGGGTGTCAAACTGGTGTCATAGCCACTGCTGACAGCTCCACAGCACAGCGCTTAACCACTACGCCACCAGGGAGACCCTAATTTTTTGTTTTTTTGTGTTTTTTTGGTATTGATTTTGTAGCCTACTACTTTACTGAACATGTTTATTGTTTAAATTACTTTTTCACTTTTTTAGGATTTCTCTATTATCATACCATCTGCAAATGATGATAGCTTTGTTTCTTTCCCAATCTGGATTCTTTTTTTTTTTTTTCCATTTTTTTTATTGTTATTTGTGTCTTTTACATTTTGTATTCCCCTTGGGCAGCCCACCACCAATTCACCCGTGATCCATCTCCATGGTCCCCTGTATTCTCCTCTCTTCCATTTTGTGCCCTTATCCTCCCCTCCCCCCTCCCCCACCGCTGAGTGTCTCTCTCCCACCTGGCCTCCCTATAG
>PVIJ01022022.1:0-17148 GCA_004024925.1 Scalopus aquaticus
GGGGGGGGGAGGAAGGAGCCGGAGGGAGGGAAGGGAAAGGGCACAAAATGGAATAGAAAAGAACACAAGGGACCATGGAGATGGATCACGGGTGAATTGGTGGTGGGCTGCCCAAGGGGAATGCAAAATGTAAAAGACATAAATAACAATAAAAATATATATTATAAAAAAAAAAAGACTACATCCTCCATTGTCAAATATGCTTTTTCTGAAGATTAAGGTCACTATACTAAATACACACTGTTCCAAAGAAGACATACAGCCAACAGACAGATGAAAAAAATATTCAACATCACTTATCTATGGGAAAATGCAAATTAAAACCATAATGAGATACCACCTTAACACATGAGAAAGGCCCTATCAAAAAAAAAAAAAAAACCAGAAGCAACAAGTATTGGTGAGGATATGTAGAAAAGGAAGCCTCTTACACTGTTGGTAGGAATGTAGAGTGGCCCAGCCCCTACAGAAAACAGTGTAGAAGTTCCTTAAAATTAAAAGTTGATCTACCATATGATCCAGCAATTCCACTCCTAGGTATCTACCCAAAGAATACAAAAACAGTGATTCTCAGGGATACACCTATAACTGTGTTCATTGCAGTCCTATTTACAAGAGCCAAGTTATAGAAATAATCTATGTGATCATGAACCAGATGAGTGAATTAGGAAGATGTGGTTTATATACACACAACACAATAAGACTTAGCTATTAAAAAAAAAAAAAAAACTCCTACCATTTGTGACATGAACAAAACTGGTGGGGATTATGCTAAGTAAAATAAGTCATGAGGAGAAACACAAATACCACATCACTTCACTCAAGTGAATAGAGAGAAACAAGGCAAAGGGATTTATAAAACTAAAACACAATAAATTGTAGAAATATGATTGCAGAACTGAAGTTACTAACAGGGGAGAGAGGATAGCAGGTGGGAGAAAAGGGGGAACAAGGTTCAATGGTCTATGGTAAAGGATTAGGGGTGCTTTGTCAGGAGGTGTGAAATTATTCCCCTAAATTATATAGTTTTGTAAACCAACGTTACCTTAACAAAAAAGAAATTAAGGTCAATATAAAGTATTTTGTTTCAGAGATTCTCAGGAAAAAAAATTGACCAAAATAATACCAGAGACTTTGTTTTAAGGGATAGTTCATTAAAGGGGGCTTCACATCCTGGGTGCTGTTACCACGAAGCTCGTTATCTACAATTATTAGAGCCATCCGGAATTTATGGTGAAGGACAGGAAGTCCGAGTTGACTTTCTAAAAAAGTGTATCTAAATCTCTTTGTGGATAAGATGAAACCATAAATACTATCACTACAACAGTCCCTAGAGACTTTGTTCTGTGGATGTATGGATGACTTTATCCGGGCATTTCAGCTTGAGGCAATGAACTATAAATAGAAGTACAGCAGTTCAGAAGAAAGATTCCAGGCTGCCCACATGAAAGTTGTTCTTTGATTCCCCCTCTGAGTAAGTCCCCCCTTCCGTGATGTGCCCTCACATGTCCTCAGCCCCATACCCTCAGCCACTCCTGGACCACTCAGCTGGGATGCACCAAATTGAGCATCTGCATAGAAGAGACCAAAACTTTTACTTCTTTCATAAAAAGATCCACTAAGAGACCCCACCTCTGATAACTATCAACAGGCATAAACAGATATAACCTGCACTTATTAATAACCCTCACCATTTTCAACCATATTTCAAAGTTTAAACTCAGCACAAGGTTGAATTTCCACATGAGGAAATGTGAATTTCCTTATTCTATCTGTTTTGTGCTTCTCAAGTTGTCTATGATACAGCAAGTAAATGTTGAATATGAAATAAATATTTTAAGAAAAGCAGTTTTTAAAATGTGGATTTTTAGTTTTACATAATACTAACTTTTCCTAAGTTTTTAACTTGAAAAAAGTCCTCATTACATAGTTTGTTACTATCTAAGAAAATTTTATAATGAATATAGTAATATTAGCTATTTTTCCGTATGCATAATTGGAGAACATGCAATTTATTTTCACACAGCTAAAATTCATTAGAAACTGGCATTTAACATTTAAAATCTTTTCTGAAAAATAACCTTTGTAAAAATCCAAATGCTTTCCCTCCCCCTTCAACAAATGTTGGCTTTGTTATTTTTTTTTTATAGGCTGCATATTGAATTTCCCAGGCTGTGTTTTTGAACAGCAATCTACTGAAAAAAGTGCAATTATTTTTTTTTTCACTCAAACATGCATTTGAGAGAAATGAGTAGATCAGATAAAGAGCTGAGATGCTATTCAACTCAACCTTGAGTCACTCTCTGTCTCTTTAAAAAAAAAAAAAGGGTGGCAAAATCAATACAAACCAATAATAACTTCACATTTGTGGAAGCAACATGAATGGCTCTCCAAAATATTGAGACACATCCAAGTACATTTTCGTAGAGCTGATATTTATCAGAAGTCATTTGCCCTCAAGCAGATGCTCCCTTTCATTGTGCTCCTGTCACAAATGACTAAGATTTATGACAGACAATTACAGCATCTGCAGTTAGCAGCCTTATAATCAGCACCATTATTTAACGATTGGTGCAATAAACTGACTCCTGTTACTGTTTATCAGATATCAGTCAGTTCTGGCCATTTTCTTCAGCTCCCAAATCACAGTATGGTGCAGCCACTGCCTTTTAATGGCTAGGCAGAAACAGGAGCATTTTCACATTTTTTACAGACTGCTGGGGAAAAGAAAAAAGCAACCAATTACATGTATGTATGGTGCCCTCTCATTTGAGATGCCCGTGTATGTAACTATCTCTATATAGTTCTAAACCTCTCGTGGGGGTGGGGGGGAGTTTTTACTGTGAAAAAGGACTCTTCGTATTCTAAAAACAGAAACAATAAGTAATATAAAAAACAAAACGAGTTCTTGCCTTTATTTAAAGAAAGTCCTGTTTAAATTCACTTGTCTTTGCAGATATACAGTGTTGCTCTACTAGTTCTGTTTTTTCATATAGTATGGTTTCAGCTAACCTTTCACATGCAAAAAAGCAGCTCTTGTCCCACTAAATTATTTGTCGATGAGGAGGAATCTTCATTGAAGCCCTGTGAGGTTTTAGTCGCTGGAATGTGTTATAGCCACAACAGAATTAAGTTTTTCATCAGTCAAGAAGACTATGTATAGGGCCTCCCCGGTGGCGCAGCGGTTGAGCACTGCGCTATGGAGCTGCCGGCAGCAGCCACGCAAGTTCGACGCCCGGCTGGGGAGAATCCCACATGGTAAGGCAGACCTCTCCTCCCTCGCCTGCTGCTCCCCTCAGCAGCGTACTTCTGATCTGCCTGTTCTGCTCCCCACTCCGTCTCTGGTGAACCCTCTTGCCGCCCCACGCCTCTGGCCTGTACCCCAGCTTGTATGTATCAATAAAATAAAATCTTAAAAAAAAAGAAGACTATGTATAAAAGACACTATATGCATATGTTTAAAAGTCACATATATATGAAGGAATTCTATATTTCTAAATATATAAGCAGGCAGAGGTATATGTATTACTTAAAGTCCTTTCACAAGAACCACTGCACATTTATGTATCAAATCTGAGTGGCAGGCAACAATTCAGAGACTCTCTGGAAAACAAGATGGTATAAAATGTGAATTTGCAGTCAAAATAAAATGCTTATGAAACCTCTTATAGATATTCAAGTGAGAAATGGTAGTCAAATTAGAGGGAAAACACGTCAGACCTTTCTGATTCCTGTTTTCTGTTACTTTTTCTATACTCAAGCAAGCTAAATTTCTCATTCATTTCAAAAAGTATTTTATCCATTGACTTCCTTTTAATTAATTTATATATGCCCAGATAGAAATATTGATGAAAGTTCCTCTGTAATATAAGACCCATGTTTCATTCACAAAGTTATGTGCTTCTCTCAAGAAAAAGAGTATAAAACAAATTAATGCAGTCTTTCAATTAAAAAAAAAATCAGTGACCCTATGGGCAATCAGATTTCCCTTCCAGAAAAAAGCATAAGGAGCTTCATCCAGTCAACAAATAAAGTTGGTTATTTTCTAAGTTGAAACTTTTACAAAGTCTTCACAGAACTTCACAAACGAAAGCTCAGAACTCCATATGAGGCTTCAGCAGGCAGATGGTCAGGGTGAGGTTTCCAGACTTTTCTAGAAAGGCATTACGTATCATTTCATGCAACTCTCTCATTTAAGAGAGGGTAAAGCAGGGTCAGAGAGCTGAGTGATTCTACCCAGAGCACAGAGCTAAATGTTGCCACAATTCTGATTGAATTCTAGGTGTGTGGTTTCATTAGCAAGGTCCCGTCCTGTGAAGTTCACTCCAGAGGACTCAGCTGCTCTGAGTCAGGCAGAAACCTGCTCTCTGGCTCAGCTGGGTAGTTCTGTGTCCAGGTCTCCTGTAGCACATTCTACTCCTTAAACTTTTTGCTCCGCTCACGTATTCACATATTCACGTGTTCATCTAGTCTCCAGTTTTTCACGCCACGGTGGATTTATTTGGAACTATTAGGAGCTATTTCTTTGATTGTACTCAGTCTAGAAGCTTTAATTTCTATGCATTTAAAATTTCATTAAAATATATGCAGTAGTTCAGGAGCTGTGTGTGTTTCATTGAATGCTTATACCATTCAAGCGGTGGCACAGAACATAGCCGGCACAAGAGGTGTTAACTCAAGAAAACAAACATTTTTATGAACCTGCTAGAGAGTTACTTATTTTCCTGCTTCAATAATTGAATCTGGAGCCAAACTAGTCACATGTACAAATAACAGTTTTATTTCATCAGTAAGTACCAAAGTTAACTCAAATTGTTAACTTTCAGGTTCTCTAATATAATAATCCGGTATAGATTTCTTTATTTGTTTGTTGGGGTTTTTGTTGTTTTTTAAACTATTTTCACAAGTGAGGACGAAGTCTCAACAAAACTCTTATTTCACCTATTTGGTAGCATTGAATAATTCACAAAACTTTTACAATCAGGAAGAAGCCAGCACCAACCTTTCTTTGCAGGTGATACAGAGAAATATACTAATGCACAGAAAGGTTTCTCATTCCATTTTATTAAATTTGGACAAGTGCTTTGGATATGTCAAGGAAACTGGTATATTTTCTACCTATATCCAGCCCTTTTCTGCTGGCGTAGAGGGAAACATTACCCAATCTACAGCAAGTTACTGCCTTTGGAAAGCAATGACCAAGTCATCAGCATTCCAGGGTGTTAGGAGGTGTCCCTGACAAGCCTGATCTGGGTTGACACTATTCACATAAACACATGTGACATTTCAATAACACACCTCGACATTGAATCCTGGTGAATAACTACTGGCCAACAGATTTGACTTTTAGCAAAAAAAAAAAAAAAAAAAAAAAAAAGACATGGCAGAAGGATATTTTTCTTCACAACACTTAGCTGAATCTACTTGAAACAGAGGACAACGAAAGGAACGCCAAAGACAGAAATGCACTGTCTGGATAACAATCATCGGTGTGTGATGGCTAAGGGCCAGATGGCACTGGAGCTAAGGGTCAGGGTCCCAGGTCAGTTGAAATGGGCTCAAGACTGTTAAGACTCCACAGAGTTCTTTACCTCAGAAGAAAGCAGGCGTGCAAATGAGACAGTGCACATAAAGCACTCAGCAAAGAATAGGGCACAAAGCACCGCTGCTTGCATGTCAGTGGCTGCTAACTATTAATTCTACTATCTATGTATGAAAGTCCAGGCGGAATTCTTTTGCAAGTAGAAATCTGGACTTAAAAGTCAGGTTCAATAAATAATGCCTCCTGAGTTTAGCTATATAGGAATGTCACATTAATCTTGGCACATGTCAATCAATATATCTATACAAATATGTGTGTATATGTATGTGCACACACCTATAATCGTTTTTATTGTACTTCACTGACTTTGGTTTGGTTGCATTATGAATAAATTAAATTGACAGAACATGAAAATACTGCAAAGTACATTATTTCACTTTTTCATTCCTTAGCAATATTCCTCTGAATCACAATGGGACTGTCAATATAAAAAAATTCTGATTCCTTTTTCTAAAGAATAGAATGTATACATTTCACTTCTTTTTTTTTTTTAAAGATTTATTTATTTATACATACAAGCTGGGGTACGGCCAGAGGCGTGGGGCGGCGAGAGGGTTCACCAGAGACAGAGTGGGGAGCAGAACAGGCAGATCAGAAATACACTGCTGAGGGGAGCAGCGGGCGAGGCAGGAGAGGTCTGCCCCACCATGTGGGATTCTCCCGGCTGGGCGTCGAACTCGCATCGCGGGATGCCGACAGCTCCACAGCGCAGCGCTTAACCGCTGCACCACCAGGGAGGCCCCACATTTCACTTCTTATCTACGTTTTTTCTAGTTTTTCACTACCATCTATCCATAAAAATAAGGATGAAATGAATAGGA
This sequence comes from Scalopus aquaticus, assembly GCA_004024925.1. Lineage (NCBI taxonomy): Eukaryota > Metazoa > Chordata > Mammalia > Eulipotyphla > Talpidae > Scalopus > Scalopus aquaticus. The sequence goes on from PVIJ01022022.1 coordinate 6,424, forward strand.
AAGGACAAATGCTTCCTCTCAAGAATAATATAACTCCTTAGCATACTGATTCTTGAACATCAAATTTAAGTCAAATGACAGTCATAAACAACAAGTAGCCAAGGGTGCCACTGTTTTCTTGAAGAAGCAGTGACACAGCCTTGAGATAAAATTAAGAGGCTAGAGAGAAAAGGATTTGGACATTCTGTGTTCTAACCCAGTCTATACTAATTAACTGTGTGACTTCAAACAAATTATTTAATTTCCCTGTGTCTCAGCCTTCCCTTATGCAAAAATGCATTAATAGTACTACCCACCTTGTTGTTTTGAGGAGTGAAATGAGTCGACGTATGTAAAGTAACTAGCATAGGGCAGGCATATAGTAAGCACACATTAAATGTTTTACCTACGAAGTATCATCATCTCTACATTCATCACTGTGTTGTTCTGAACAAGTGTGAAATATCTAGTAATTGTGTTTCTTGATCTATTTCAGGAATTTGTCTTCAATAGCAAAAAGTCTATTATAATTAGAAATAGGGAGATTTTATGGGAGTGTTTTTAAGTATGTAAAATATGTATTTTTCTTAAAAAAAAAGCCACTTCAGATTTTTCAAGATCCAATTCCACTGCAGGTGTTGGCCAAGCATCAACCTCACAGTAACAGCGGTGGTAATCGCTCCAGTACTGAAAGGTGCCAATTTTTCTATATATTAATTAGCTACATATAAAGTAGGATTTTAGGGAAAGCATTTAAATCTCATCTCTGCTCCTTATCTGATATCCTTAGATGCTTTATCAGTTCAGAGCCTATTTCCAAGGATTAATTTTCTACATTCAGTGATAATTTCACTACTCCGAGTAAATACAGGCTGGAGAATTATTTTCTTGTAAAAAGGTCACAAATCAAATGAACTTTTTTTGAATTTATTTTGCATTTAAAGTTTATTAATTGACCTTTGGGTTGGTGTGTAAAACAGCACAGAGTATGACTACCAAGGTAAGGAAACTGTTTCCAGCACTCCTCCTGCCTTCAAGACTCTTTCAAAATATTAGTAAGTATTAAACATAGTTTACCCATGCACATTTTAAATCCTGATGACAAGTTCATTTCACAAAATATTTTTACTTGAGTGTCGCAAAAGCCCCCCTGCAGTAGGTCAAGGGAATTATTATTTCCATTCCAAAGAGAAAAGCCTGACTGAGAAAGGTCTGAGGTTCATCCAGTTTGGGTAGACTAGAAATCAGGGGGTATACTCCAGTATTTTTTTTAAAGATTTATTTATTTATGCATACAAGCTGGGGTACAGGTCAGAGGCATAGGGAGGCGAGAGGGTTCACCAGAGACAGAGTGGAGAGCAGAACAGGCAGATGGACAGAAATACACTGCTGAGGGGAGCAGCGGGCGAGGCAGGAGAGGTCTGCTGTGCCATGTGGGAATCTCCCCGGCTGGAGGTCAAACTCGCGTCACCCGCTGCCAACAGCTCCACAGCGCAGCGCCTAATCGCTGCGCCACCAGGGAGGTCCCTATGCTCCAGAATTTTACTATTCCCAGCAGACATGATTTTTGTTGTTGTTGTTGTTTTTCTTGGTCACAGAAAGCAAACTTGCTTTGAAGAGGGTAAGTTTTTTCAATAGTATTATGACCCTGACTGACACAACAGCTTGATGGTAAAAGTGCCAACCACGGAGCCACAGCACCTGGATACAAACATAGCCCCTGCCCATGGATGTGTGACTGTGACTGTTTTCTGTCCCTCTGCTTCCTAGTATGTACAAAGGAGAAAACTCTGATCTCATGAATATATTACAGTATGAAAGAGACACTCCTTCCAAAGGTATTAGCACAATGTTTCAGAGGGGTTTAAGAAATATTATTAATAAAATACGACTGAAAGACCTACCTCTTAAGGTTGTCTGTTGTATTAATAAAAGATTTTGTATCAGGGAACTACTGGGCCAAGATTAAGAATCACTGCATTATGTTCTTCTTGTCAGACTATTTAGGCTGATTTTTGCTGATATTTCAATATATTGTCCTACCTTGATCCAGATATTTTAATTCCCAAAGTTGCTGAATGTATTGTTCATTTTTTTTTAAAGGACAGAATATGGAAGAGTATCTACAATTCCTCTGTACCACTGAGACAGAACTACTTCATCTCACTGTCTGGGAAAGCACAACCTCCTGAGAAACCACTAAAGGGCAATTTAGGTATAACAACTTGAAGCAAAAGGACAGTGGATAGATCAAGAACTGCCCTGTCAGCTCAGAGGAATTAAGGCAAATTGGAGAGATTAGAAATGCTCTCCTCTCTTTAGTAATTCTTCTGGCTCCAGTAACACATAGGGATTTAACCTAAAAGCCCATGCAGTCAATCCTAAGGCATTTCAGACTCACTCTTTAGAAGACTCCCTGCTAATGCACACAAGGTGGTGGGATTCTTCCAGCATAACACCTGCTATCTGCTATCCAGCTTATCTGACACCAAATCCATTCTTGCAAGTTTTACTGTGACCAGCCTTTGTTTATGCTTATTCTATTTTGTTTACTTTTTTAACTATCAGTTTCTTATTTTGTGTTTGAGACAAAAACAAAAAAAGCCTTTCACAACTGCTCTTACCTTTAGGAACCAGAAGGGATTGTAATAAGTGGAATAAGTCAGAAGGGGGAAGACAAATACTAGATGTTTTCACTCATATGTAGAATCTAGAGATAAAAAGCAAAGAAACAGACAAAACTAAACCAGAACAAACCTGACTGCAGAATTGAGGGGATAGTGGGGGGGAAATGAGTGAAGCGGACCGTCTGGACCTTGGTAGAGGATCATGAGTGCTTTGGTGGGAGTGGATGTAATAATATATATCTGAAGAGGTGTGTAGCTATACTCCTACATCATATACAGCGATGTAAACCAATGTTACCTCAATAAAAAAAGATAGTTTTTGAAGCTTTAAGGGAAGGAAGATATATTGAGCTGTAGGCACAGCTCATTGATTTATGAGTGAACATGATGGGCTGTTCTGAGCAATTTCTGCACTTGTTTGAACTTAGAGCTACAGTTGTTGATAATTACTTCCAAGATGGGAAGTTGTCCACAGCATCTCAGAGGTTAACACAGGTCAGTGTTAAGAGTCCAGGTATTAGAACCACAACAACTGAATTTGAATTGCTGACTGGACCACCATTCAGCCCTTAAGGCTTGGAAAATCTTAGTCTCTTCTGTGCCACAGTTTTCTGCTCTCTGAAATGAGATAATACTGGCAACCACAATTAAGGCTTGTTAAGAGAAACATAATCAAGCATATAGAACACTTCTCACAGCATCCAGCACAGTGTCCAAGAATGGGAGCTCTTTTAATCGCCCTCAAGTTTCTTCCTATAATGACCACAGATAACATTCCCAGCTGTCTCTGTGCTAATCTCATTTTCCATGTTTTGTTTTCATTGTTGTATTTGCCTTTAGAATATGATCTTTGTCATTTTAAAATCAATATATCCTCCTTGAATAAAATCTGGCGAAAAAGACAAAATTTATAAGGGAGGAAATTAAGATAATTTAGGCATCTCTCAACACATTGTTCAAGCTACACACTGTATCTACTTGGATGGTGAGTTCTTGTACATTACAGTCCCGTCTTTCCACTGGTCAATTATTGTCCTATTTAGTTTACTTAAAAGGATGAGCGTTAACACTTTAAAATCTATTCAATCTTTGGGGCCTCCCCATTGGCGCAGCGGCTGAGCGCTGCGCTGTGGAGCTGTGGAGCTGTCAGCCACCGCGAGCGATGCCAGTTCGACACCCAGCTGGGGAGAATCCCACATTGTGCGGCAGACCTCTCCTGCCTCGCCGGCTGCTCCCCTCAGCAGTGTGTTTCTGATCTGCCTGTTCTGCTCCCCACTCTGTCTCTGGTGAACCCTCTCACCGCCCCAAACCTCTGGCCTTTACCCCAGCTTGTATGCATAAATAAATTAAATTTTTAAAAAATCCATTCAATCTAGTAACTAACACTAATTCTGCTCTTAGATCAAGTTCAACTTCTTTACCTATTATTCTAACTTAGCTACCTAAGTTAATTAAGATTAATCTTAATCATAATATTAAGATTTGTATCATTTTATTTGGTACACAAATTTCTTCAATTCAATGCACAATATAACCTTCTGTAGACACCTAAGAGAAGAATCAACATTTGCAGTTTACTGACATTTATAGGGCCCGAGGGCAATGCTGAAGGGAAGTTAAGTGATTTAGATTGAATCACAGAGCTAGATAAAATGGGCTGGAGACTCATCCTGGTGAGCGAGGAGTGGTGTCTTCAACCCTGGAAGCTGCATGTTCTTTGTTAGTTCTCTGTTGCCATCTGAAACAGTCTTTCAATTTTAGTGGGATGCTCTCAATCCACGAGACAGCCTCTTCAGCTCCCATTTCCAATCAAAAAAGTGTCCCAAAACCTACTCCCAAACCCATTCTCAAAGGAGCCATCAAGATGAACCCTGTGAATATCCCACTGTGAATTCTTTGCCACATCCTAAGAGACAGACTTGAGGATTAGAACAATTATCTGTTGACAAATCTCTCTCAAGCTAGTCATCAGGATTATTTTCCAAAATGTAATTTAAAAATTAAGTAATATATAATAGTATTACTCCTGCACAACAAAGAGAAAAGTCAAGAAAGATTAGCAACAGGTTAGGGAAAGGGGAGATAAGTTTGCTGTTCTGAGCAAAGCATCTCTTGTTTTTTGTGAAAAGTGAAAGCTTTTGATAACTAGCCATGTATTTATTCTCTAATAATGAGTTTTCTAAGTAATGGACTGCTAGACACAATAAACAATGTTTATAATTCTCTAAAATTGAAGAATATGTCTAAGAGGAAGGAATGGAAAGGATGGAGAAAATTATAGAATTATTCCACCCCTTCCTCATTATAGAACATTCTCAACCAATTAAGAAGCAATAACATTCCTATCTACTGAGATACCCAAGGGAACGGCCATTTTATACATTCATTAAATGAAACCTTTATTCTCTGAGCTGATGTTAATTGATAAAGTGCAAGGAATAAAAGTAATAAGAAAATTTGGAAAGATTTTACACATTGACTTCCTGCCCTTCTATCTGATACCTAGAGTAAAGAAGAGCAGGTATAAAGAGCAGGTTAAATTCAAAGAATGATAGGAATCCAAAGGTTGCTATGGGTATTCTAAAAAGAGTTTGCAGTAAGATCTACCAAATCCCATAAAAAAAGTGACAAAAATTAGTTCGTAATTTCTTCGGGAAATTCTTTTAACTCCCTAGCAGAGCTCTACAATTTTACCTGTACCTAGAAATCACTGTACCTAGAAAGATTGTCAGACATATTTTGCTGATGGATATAGCAATTTTATTCACTGCAGACACTGGGTAATTTCAGATCTCAAATAAGTCTTGTAAGAAGTCCATGAAATATATTAAAAAATTCATTATGGATTCCTAGAGGATCAAGTTTCTTATCCCTGTCCACACTAATTCTTTTGTCTACTTATCAAACATGTTTAACACTTACTACAGATTAGGTACAGTTCCAGATGCTTTATAAATATTTATTCATTTAATCCTTACAACAGCCCTGTGAGACAGGTGCAGAGAGAGACAGACAAGACAGAGAGGTTAATTTGCTCAAGACTATAGTAAGAGTGGTACTGAGAAAGAAACCTAAGACATTTGACTCCAGCATTTGGGTGCCTAGCCACCATTCCATGTTCTCTGTACTCAAATAAAGCAATGAGTGAAAAATAAAGGCATGTGCATAAGTGCCTTGGAACTTTGCGCCATCATTCACCACCTCCCTCTCCACCAGCAGTTAGTATTTTGTCCACAAACACCAAGTTTTCTCTCTTTCAAAAAGTAACTCTTTAAATTGCCACTCTCTTGTAAAATTTCTTGAAAAGAATCCAGTGTTTCTGTTCTCTACCAGTTATTTATTCTATAACTTAATTCATTCTGGTTCCCTGCTACTGCCTCACTCTTCTGTATTGAATCCCTCTCTTGAAGGACCTCTGAAGGTCTGTTTCGCAGGTCCATAATAGATGGACTCTTTTCTCTTTTGGTTCTTGTTACCCCATTCCTCTATCTTTCTGCTACAGTTATTGCTCTCCTTTTTGCTGCTTGACACTTTAAGATCTAGCATTTATCTATCTCACTCCAGGCTTTTTTTTTTTTTTTGGTCAGTTAATTGACAATTCTTATTAGGATCACCAATTACTCAAAAATGATCCTTAGACTTGTACGAAATTTATAAAATAATATATGCTATAAATAAATTTATTGTGACAAAATTTCAATTTTATGTTTCATATATGCAAAGAGAAGAAACCATCAAAAACATACAAGTCAATAATCAGGCTTCTAAATGATGGACATTAATGTTTTTTAAAAAGCTAAATAATTGTCATCTCTGTTTTCTCTATGTTTTTAATATTTCTTTTAATATCTCAATATCTAGCAAGCTCAAGTGACTTTTTTTAAGCTAATTAATAGCTTAAGGACCTGGGGCAAGCTAACCTGTTGAAAGGATCAGATGAGGTGATCTCCAGGCATTTTTAAAAAACAATCTCATATCCTCTCCCATCGTTTCCATTCTTTATACTATGTTCTGAAGTCTGATCAGTCCCAGACCTAACCCAAGAGAGTTAGCTCCATGTCTTTAGGATAAATTTATATTAACCAGTCTCATGAGATGAAAGAAAAAGTATTCATCTATAACTAAAGTTAATTATCAAAGGGAACTCTATCCAGAACATTTAGAGGGAGCTTAATTATAATTAATACCAGTTTGTTAATTTAGAACAAGCAGTATTGTTACAAAAAAAGAATGGATATTGGCGTGCTCTAGAAAGTGCATTATTCCCTCCTGGATACCCTAGGTGGGAAGCTAAATTATAATCACAAGACTGCTAGGTCAGCTTGGAATAAGAAAAGAGGGAAATAATTACATGACTCAAATGTTTAATAGCATCAGGCTGAGATTCACCAGTGTATCTTACTCCACAATAGGGCATTATCTGTTAAGAGGACCCAGCAAGTAGTGATTGGGTTAGATAGCATCTCCCCTGAACAAATGAATGGAGTTGAACAATGATCTTCAGATCATTTATATTTTACCATTACATTTTATTTATTTGTTAGACTCTTGTTGCTTTGAAAAATATGAGCTGCTAGATGGCAAAAGGCATGTGAATTTATCTTTTTGTTGTATTGTATCTTTTTCATCTAGCATAGTAGCTGGCACTTAGGAGACCAAAGGCAATAATTGCTTATTAAAATCAGTCACCTAAACACTTACAAATAAAAATAAAACACATTCTAAAGTCGGTTTTCATGCCAGTTATCTAGAGATTGCTGTTGAGTGTTTTGTCCCTTTTTTCGGAGTTTAATAGGGGAAGCAGAATGCCTTGGTTTCAAATGTTTATATTTGCCTGATATTTTTGAAAACTGTGAAATAGTAGACTGTACTGTTTTCATTTTGCTTCTCATTTCTATAAATTTCAACCACGTATTTCCCCTACCCAGTGACTAAACTCAAATCTGACCCCCACCCTTTTTCTTTGATGTCTCTCATTTTCAGTAGGTAGGGAATGTGGCAGCAAAGAGAGAGAAGCAGAGATTCTGAGTGCCTGTGTGGCTAACCCCGGGCACTCATGGGGTTAAAAGCACTGCAGTAATATTAAGCACATGTTTCAAGTCAGCGGGGTGCCAGCCTGAGATGTCCTCAAAGCCTAATTTGATAGATATTATGCCATACACTGCTGCAAGTAGTAATGAAGAAAGTAAAAATTTTATGGATGAGCAAAATAGGAGCTCTTATGGATGGAGTGTTTTTAAATCAGGTGTATAATTTACCCAGTGTCAGACCACATGTAGAGTGCATTACTCAATTGAACTTACAAGCAGATAGGAAAGCAGTTTCTTTTAATAAGCACTTCTTCAACTTATTGGCTCTACAATTACTTGCACCAAATTACCAGCAGCTGCTGCCTGTTTGGTATTTTATCCTAGACAAGGAGTTACATTAGTTTCTAATCAACAAGCCATTCAAGGACTCTTTATAATTTTTAGCTTAATTCCACTTTTATTTGGAATTTATTAATTGAAATATCCAATATTTTCACACCAGTATTATGCTTAGCTTCCCTTAACAGGAAACCATTTCAACTGCTGAGGAGAAGGGCAAATGGAAGAGAAGATAATTCCAAACTTATTTCTTATATTTATAACATTATACAAACTGTATTATACTCCTATTACCTTATAGACTGAATTTTGACATTCCAACTGCTTTTGTAAAAATAATGATACTGTATTTAAACTTCTTAATGTTTGGAGTCAATAAATTGTTTTATATCTCTACATAGCCTATCTCTATGCATAGGAGTTAACTGCAAGTTTAAACATTAACCAGTTCAGCAGTACATTTAACAGAGCTTCTCAACCTCAGCATTATTGACATTTTGGACTAGGTAGTTCTTTATTAGGGGAAGTCCAGAGCATTGTAGAACATTTATCAATATCCCTGGCTTCTCTCCACTAAATGCCAGTGGAACTTGCCTATCCACTTTCTATCTACCCCTTACTGTAACAACCAAAAAAGTCTGCAAACATTGTCAAATCTGCACCACCCCCCACAGATAATTTAATGTATCGGTTTGAAGAGTTTAAAGGTAAAAGGGCTTCAGAAATAGTTGCAAGAGAAATGTACATTTTCAATTCATTTACTAAAAACTTTTCATAGTATTTTTATAAATATTGTGTTTGTATGTGCCTTAGCCCAGATTTGTTTGCCTTATGGATTTGTGAGTTAATTTGTGAAAGGTTTTAATTCCTCAAAATGTAATATTTAAATAACCATTTGAAGCTGCTTTCGCAGCCAAGGGCAAAAGGAAACAAAAACTACATATGAAACAAGAACTTCTCACAGATAAATAAAATAAATGTAGAAAGACCTGTGAACTAATGTTTGTCAGTAGATCCAAGAATATCTGACTTGAGTCATAGTTCATTTTTCTGAAATTACGTTTTTTTGCTAGCTTTAAATTATAAATCACAAAGATATGAACAGGCAAATCTTAATAACTAATGACAAATCATAAAAATTCCAAATTCTGTTCAAGATTTTTTCATAGGGTTTTCATACCCACATCTATCTTTTTTAAAAGGTGAGAATCAAAACTGGTAATGTCAACAACTGTTAGAGAACCACATACACAGCAAAAAACAGCAAAAGTGAAAGAAATACATATTGCCATCTCAGTCTCCTTCACCAAGAACTTATGATCTACCTTCTATCTAGTCATACATTGAAAGATCCAAATAACACACAGTTGAATGTGGCTGCTTAAGCTGCAACGTAGAACCTTAAGGTGTGGGACTTGATAAGTTACTTAGTTCTACCAAGCCCCTCTCCCAACTCCATCATAATTAGATACCCTCCTCAACAAATTTTCAAACTTTAATGTATATGTACAATCCCTGAGCCTCTACAGACATGCCTGTACATGACACCAATTAAATACTGAAAAATAGAGAGCCATCATAATTAGCTCAGATATAGCAGCTTTGACCCAGCCCTTCAAAGAAACTAAACCTACCATATTTTTCAGATAGTTCTGGCATATTTTGATCATGCTGAGAGAAACACAGCATTAGTCTGTTGTTGCTTAAAGAAATAAGGGGAATAACATCAAATTACTAGAGTCACCCCTTTTTCCTGAGAAAAGAAACATATCTTCCTATCAACTAAAAGATTCAAAGAACTTTTCAGTTCCCAGAAGTCTTAGAAGCACGACCTTCAAGTCAGACCTAGGAAAACATTCCTAATTCTTCATGAAAGTTTGCAGATAATCAAGATCCTCTATTTTATGCTGGTGGTTTTCTTCAGCCTATTCCATGTCTACCTTAGTTCTCTACCCAACACAGAGATGTGAAACTCAGCAGTCTCAAACAATGAGTTAAAACCAAGAGCTAATTTACAGATTGAATGCTATTCCAATAAAAATCTCAATGACATTCTTCAAAGAAATAGATTGACTACTGATGAAATTCATATGGAACCACAAAAAACCTCGCATAGCTAAAGCCCTCCTAACTAAAAAAAAAGAAAACGGAGGAATTTCACTCCCTGATTTCAAATTATACTACAGAGCCATAATAATTAAGACAGCATGATACTGGAACAAAAACAGACAGAAAGACCAATGGAACCGAATAGAATACCCAGAATTAAAGCCACATATCTATGAACAACTAATCTTTGACAAAGGAGCAAAAAAAAATGCAGTGGAACAAGGACAGTCTATTCAATAAATGGTGCTGGGAAAACTGGACAGCCACATGCAAAAAAATGAACCTAGACTACTACCTCACGCCCTGCACAAAAGTCAACTCAAAATGGATAAAAGACCTGGATGTGAGACCTGAAACCATAAAATGTATAGAAGAAAATATAGGCAAAACTCTACACGACATACATCTCAGCAAAATCTTGAAAGACACATCCCTCAACGTGAAGGAAGTGAAAGACAATATAAACAGATGGGATTATATCAAAATAAAAAGCTTCTGTACAGCAAAAGAGACATTAACCAAAACTAACAGACACCCTACCAACTGGGAAAAGATCTTTGCACACAATACATCTGATAAAGGACTGATAACAAAAATTTACAAGGAATTCACACAACTCAACAAAAACAAAGCCAATAACC